>WYDF02119626.1:0-15442 GCA_009867245.2 Adranes taylori
CGACCACACCTCAGCCTCATACAGCACTACACTATTCGCACATATTCTCATAATCCTCAACCGCATTCTCACGTACTCCCCAAATTTGCTCTCCGATATCATCCTCTTTCTCTCTTTAACTCCCCTTGCATTCTTCGTCACCATCTCCACGTGTTCTTTATTTGAACCATTTTGTGCCAATAAGAAACCTAAATATTTATATTTCTTAACTCTTTCAATCCTCTGTCTCCCTATATTGAATACATCCTTTCTATATTCCCTCCCTCCCTTCTTACACTCCATTAGTTTTGTCTTTTCCACATTCACCTCTAAACCCTTTCTATCCGTATATCCCTTAATTCTCCTAACTATTTCTTTCATCTCTTATTTCATTTCTTTCATCTCATCCGCATATGTAAGAGACCATACCTTCACACTTCCAATCTTCATCCCCGAATTTTTAATTATAAGCTTTTCTTTAATTACAAATTCTTTTATTGCTTTGCATGAGTTCAAACCAATTCTTGAGACATCTTTCCCACTCCGAAGTTTCCGCGGCACCTACGAGTTATATCCAAAAATGATTATCTATTCGGTTCTGAAGTTCCCCAATGAATCTTTTGAGCATTGGCATATAGTCACGATAGTCTTCTTTGCGATTTGATCAAATTATGCGGAATCTGTCTGTAACAGATTTACTTCATATTGAATTGTTATGAATAATCGATTTTGGTCGATCTTCACGAAATTCAATTCCTAATGAAAGCACGGTTTCAAAGAAATTCTGCGAAATAGATATAAACAGTTTGTCCCATGGTGCTTCGTTGAAACGTCATTGGAGCAATTAGAGGAATTTCTATTGATTTAGGCCTTACTAAAATCGTAAAAATTCATCGCTTAGAATCTTCGATTTGTTCCGAATCGAGGGTTCATATTGCTTAATGTCGAGTGCAGGTTCAAACTTTCACCACAATTATCTCAAATTTTGTTTAGTCCTCTGAAGATGAGTCTTTTCGACTACACTCTATCATGGGGTATAGATATAACTTTTCTAAGAGGGGGGGGGGTTGAGAAAACAGATCTATACAAATAAACTGAGATAATATCGTAGCTTGATGTGTGTTCGATGTTATGCGTTGTGGATCGGGGTTATAAAAACAAAAATATACACCACTAAATTTCTTTATGGTGTTGCAAGAACAGGTAATAACAAAAATGGAGTAAAAAGCATGACAAAAAAATTATAATATTAAATTAAATCTTTGAAGCTTAAGTGCCAGTATCCAGTGGGTCTACGCTGATGTCGGGGTGAACAGTCAATAAGGTTAGTCCGTTGAGTCACTTATAGTTAGTGGAATTTCGTAGGCACTTTTGAGCCTTTTTAATGTCGAGAAGGTTTGTTCAGGCGTAACTGTAGATAGTGGTAAGTCGCGAATATTTTCAGAAGCTGTCAATATAGGAAAGAATGTTTCATTGCATATAGTCTGTAAAACTGTTGTTGTAGTACTTTCAAAAGCTTTGCGCAACTTATTGCGCGAGATCTAATATTCGCACACCAAATTTCCACGACTCTCATTCATCAAGTAAGTAGATGCAATTTTGTTTTTGATTTCTTGTAATCTGGGGTGCTAGCAACAAAGTTGGGCAAAAGAAGACGGAAGCTAGCAACTGTTCTGTCTAAAAAATCTAATGACGTGGTCGAGGAAAGGGTAATGCACATTAAGCTTGTAATAAATCTTTGGAGTTTCTCTGGAATATTATTTCTGTTTGCCTATCTAGCGGCCACTTGTGGAGTTGTAAGTTCACTTGGAGCTATCAAATTTTTTGCATCAATGAATACAGCTTCAATTCCTTTATCAGTTCAAATGTCCTGGAGAGTCAACGTGAGTGTTTCCATATGTTTTCAACTCTATGGTAAATTCATATTGACAGAGTGACGAAGTTTGCTTAATATTGATGTGTATAAAAACACCTTTCTCAAAACGAGAAGGGAAATAACAACTTGTGCACTTTCATTGCAAGTCTGAATTGGTAAGCCTGCGTCCCTAAGTCTCTTTGATTTTTTTTCCAGATCAACAAGTGTGGCAAATACTGAAGAATACATTTCGCCAAATCGTTCCAAAGCTAAATGCTTTACAGATCATCGTGTCTCATACGTGAAATAAGATTTAAATAACAAACGCCATTCTCATCAGCCACTTTCTTTAGCAACCTCGGAACAAATTATTGATACTTTGACGGCATCAATTGTGTTCATCACATCATTGGTATTTCACACGAATGCGCCAATACTAAATTCAGTGTACGCATTGCGCAGTGAACTAATTGTCCATTCATAACAGCAGCTCCATCATAACCCTGCCCAACTAACATCTCATCAAGGGCAAATCCAAATGACTCAAGATGTTGCGTGGTTATATGTGTTAGCGCTGCAGGCGTCACATTATTGACGTGGACAAGTTCCAAAAGATCTGCCTGTATTATAGCAAAAAGGCTGTAGCCCGAGTCGTGTACATTGCCAACTGCTCGTGTCTTCTTACGTCTTGAGTTTCATCAGCAAGAAAGCAAAAATCGTGCATTATTAATTAGTTTTACAAGCTGTTCCTGCACACACTGTCCACACAATCCAATTAACTCGTTTCGAATTGTTAGTGTTTTAATTGAGTCATCACCAGACCACGCGTAAAAGAGCACTATAATTTCCAATTTCCATTATATATCCCAGTGATTCCCATACTTAATTTGTAGTGAGACGGATGAAGCTGATGGGATGATATGAGTTTATTTATGTTTGGCTCTATTTTTGTCAATGACATTCGTAAGTCGTCACGATCAGTAATTTCTAGTCGGTTTCGTTTCTTCGTAATAAAGTTTGTCACTGCACTAAATCCACGTTCTTCCAAATATAATGACGGGAAACTAATCAACAACTTCTGAACCATAGCCCATAATGAGGGTACGGAATTGGCACCTGTTTTTGTAACCAAAATTGGTGGAATCCTTCTTCAGACTTTGGTTTTAGCTCCTCATTTGTGAATATTTCAATAAGTTGCTCTTGTATAGATATCGGCGCATCTGAGCGTTCGATTCTACTTGAATAAGGGTCCAATACCCAATATGGTATGTTAATGTGAAGAATGTCATGAAATCTCAGATGTCAGAATGTACAGATGTTAAGTGTTGACTGTAGGCAAGCAAATTTTCATCAGTTTTATGTAATTTTGCAAGATTTGGAAACTGAGAACATTCTCCTTTCCCCAAATTCTGTTTGTATAACAAAGGTTTTGTAACAAATGCAGATATTATACTTTTAGTTTTGATAAAATTTATTTGATAAAATTATTTCAGAAAATTTGGCAAATTAGTCAGTCAAATAAGCCGTTCAAATCAGTCGTTTTGTAACTAACTAAATTAAATCGTAAACCATAGTCTTCGCTTTCTAAGAATTGTAATACTGAATCAAACAGTCCATAAAATTGTACCTTTAGACAACCATCAAATTTCTGTGTTAAGTAGTAACCGATTGTATTCTTTATCATTGTCCGAGGAAAGTTGGGCGAATAATGTTGAATTCAAGCTATTACTTTTGATTTTATTGACATAATAGAATGAGGCATGTAAGCGTTCACTAAGATTTTTGGCAACCAAATGTTGTCGATGAATGACACAATGTACATTTAATATATTCCGCACAGCTTGTTTTAAGTCTGCTAGGATGCTCTGGTGTCGTCCCATCTTTGCTGGAGCACCGTCGCTAGCAACAGCGAGGATATTACTTAATTGTATACTACCTGTATACCTGTGAACGAAGAATACTTCGAAAAAATCACAGGTTACACTTCCAATTTCCGAGTGCGCTATTATATGAACACTGCTTTGCTGAGCCTATTACAGATCGTCTAAAATCTATACAGTCTAAATATCCTACTCGACGTGATGAAAAAACAACCCAATAGCCTACCAAAATCTTCGTTTTGATTGGAAAGCCAGAGACCACCATAGCAAACTGCCTCGCAGACCCTTCCCACATCCGCCAGTTCGAATTATCCAAACTATGCAGGAACCTCCTGAGGATCACGAAGATATCCTTGAATCAACCCTACTGTTCCTAAGGTGATTCCTACGCCTATATTATAAAAAACAAAAAGACAAAAAAAAATTAAAAATAATTAAAAAAAAATCGAATAAACTAAAAGACAAAAAATAAACACTCCCTTCCACAAACATCCTTATTTTCTATTTCAGGTCAACTAACACCTCACCCAAAATCAACCAAAATCCCTCATATCAATTGACAATGTTTTGGCCAAGGTTTCGCAGGTTCCCTTGGCTGTAAAGCAAATGCTATAGCGTATACCTTATCTGCAAGCTATCAGATTACCATAATTTCTAAAAGCGTTCCACTCACTACCAATTCCAGGCTGAAGAGGATGATAAATTATAAAGCCTCCTTCAAACAAACTCTCCAAACTCCCCAAACGATATACAATCCCATCAGGGAGTGGAATTTTAGTTAGGGTAGAAATCCCACACTGTCGGATGCATGGGCATCCATCTCCTTTTGAAGGTTTCTCCACTTTCTACGCAAAACAAAAAAAAATGTTTTGCAAACTTTGCGGTCCATTTTCTCAAAAACTTAATGAAGGATTTTAATTAAATTTCTTGTACCGAAAGACCATTTAATATTTAAGGGGTTAAGAAACTTTCAAAAACTTAGCACCGGAGTAATTTGAAAACATTGAAAACAAGTATTACCCTAAATATCTTGGTTCCTATGAAAGTTGGAAAATTGAATGTTGGGAACGTATGTAAGTCTAAGGGACCTCAATTTTGTCAATATGAGCAACTAAATATACTTAACCAATTTAGAGCGATACATTATTTCAAAAGATTTTTAGTAACACCCTGTATATTTTTTACATTTTGGTACCCCTTCTAATTCTATTTGAAATGATAACACACATGATGGGTCTAGCTATTGCCGTTTCAAAGATATGACCCTTAATAACGTAAAAATTGGGACTTGCCATGGCAATCGACATTCAACATATATGTTTTTATTACATTAAAATGTTTAAAAAGAATTGATTATTATTTGGTTTTTATAAATTAATCATATTATATACATTTAAGGCCCACATAATAGCGCATATATGCAAAGTTACAGGAAAAAAATATTTTATGGTGTAAGAGACATATAAACTGCTTTCGCAATTGAATAAATGTTGTTATTAGAGGCGGGCGGGTGCACATTAAAATTTTTGGAGGGGCTCGAAATTCTGTTTTAAAATTAGAAGACTGAAATTTCGCTCGCGTATAGTACATTGTATTATGCGTCGAATCAATGTGTGCCATCCCTGCAACCGTTACAGCGCGCGACGTTGCCACATAAAAAATTTTACAAACTTTTTGATATGTTTCAGGACCTATGAAAGATAGGCCACTTGAAAGAACTTTATTCTATAGGCCACCAAAAGCTCTATAGGCCACCGAGCACATTTTTTTCTAATATTACAAACTCGGATATTTGGTTATGTATGTAGATATATATATTTAGGGTGTTTTTTGTTTTGTAAATTTTGAGAGTGATTTAATTGAGACTCGCTATTGTTAATAGGGCCGGCTCCAAAGCTACGAAATTAACTGGGCTGACCGTGCGCATTTTTACGACAAGTTGACCGTGCGCATTTGTATCTCACGCAATTAAATGACCAATAATTCTCGAGCTAAATTCAAATAAACAACGACACAATAACCGCTAATGGTGCAAAATAAAACAAATGCGACTTACCTTAACGATACGGTGCTAGCATCTTTCACTGCTTCTGAATGGATTAAGGAGATAGGTGTGGGTTTAAAGATTGGGTTCCTTCTTGCACATGTATACCCGCTGGATATTTTATACCGTCCGAACAGGCAAATAGTTTATTTAAGACGAAATTTCAGCGCGATAGCAAAAATTGTTTTGCTCGCTGACAACTATTCCGTGCTAAAACTTTTGACGGTTTTGTTAAAACTCTTCTCTCTTCCTCTCCTTCACGTCAGCTAACAACAAAATGCTTACGCATATTCGGATCCCCAAAACTACTAGACGCATGTTGAACTAAACTAAACGATATTTACAAGGGGTGGACGATAAGTTGAGAAACGATTTAGTGCAGCACCAAAATCATACAAAATCATGTGTTGTTGCTGTAGATTATTTGCCGTAAAGTCTTTATAGGCCTGATAGAACAATGGATTTTTATCCAAGCGACGCTCTAGATTATAGAATCGACGAACTGCCAACTCACGAATTTGAGTAAACGACGACAGAGGTTCTTTAAATGACAGCGGAACAATATACCAACCATCTGGAGAACGAGTTTGGTGGTTGATTAACGATTCCTCACAAGCGAGATCATCAGGAGAGGAAGACAGTGCAACCTGTATGTTTTCAATTTCCCAAAATTTGGCTAAATTATACGACAAATCATGCTGTTCTAGACATAGCTGCAACGAGTTTAAATCGGAAAATCTTTGGCAATTTGTTTTCCCAAATACGATCCAACCAAACAATGTATTCAATGCTATGGGTTCTCCAAAGCCTCCATTCAGCATTCCACTCAACAAGATTTGAGCATATATATCTGTCTCAAGCATAACGTCAATGGGGTCAGGACGATAGAAGTTGGGATCGGCTAATGGTAGCTGTCGCAAATGAGACCACTACTCAACTGGAAAACGACAATTTGGCATTGGAGAACAAATACTGGATAAGACCACCATGCCTATTTGCACGATGTCTTGGTGAGAGTCAGCGTTTCGGAACCGAACACATGCCCGAATACTCCCACGTGAAGATGATTTGGTCACATCAAGACTGCATAAGAAAACTTGTGATTTTGACATGGAGAAACAGAGAACTTGGTAACAATTTGCGGTCATTACATTAGCCTGGCTTCCAGAGTCAATCAACGCACAAACAATCTGAAAATTTCCAGAAGTTCCTGAATTTCAATAAGAGCTGTATGTAGTAGCACAGCTGCAGACTTTATAACCGAATTGGCTAAAGTATTTAGTTCAGGAGCTTGCAATGTTGAAGCTGGTTCGAGTTTTGGTGATTTCGGAACGATTTCTAGAATGCAAGAGTTGCTTGCGAGACTCGAAATTACTACTTTTAGTTGCTGAGCCAAAATTGAACAAGGTGTGGTGTTTACCACAACATTTTTGGCATACATTGTTAGAAAAACACGATTTAACCTGAGAGTTAGGCCTCAAACAATTCAAACAAAGCCGATTACGTTTGGCAGCAAGCTGCCGCTGTCGTGGAATTTTGCCCAGGAATGTTGAACAAGCTTGAATTCCATGAGCTGCTTGACAAAGATAACATTTGTTACTGGATGGCTTCGAATTAGACACCAAAGACAGTTGAGCGTGATTTGGTTTTGACTGGGAGAAATACGACGTAGCCGAAGGCTTATTGGAGCTACTGAGCTGTGCAGAATCTAAAGTCTTGGATTGTGCCAATACAAAAGTTTCGAGATTTTTGTAACTAGGAATTTCCACAGTGCTAAATTCCCTTTCAAATAATGAATGAGTATGAGAGTCCACCTTTTTCAACAATATGAAATCCCAATGTTCTGTAGGAAAACATATCGATTTTAAAGCAGAAAGATTTTCTGAAAGATATCTACTAATGCTCTCAATCCCTTTGCAGAATCTGTGCTAATGGGTTGTGCATTGCATATTGAATCCCAATAATATGTGGCGAGTACACGTTTATTTTCGTAACGATCAGTTAGAGCTTTAAAGGCAATGGGATAATTGGAATACGACAACGGTAGTTGACGGACAAGCCTAAGCGGTTCATCCTTTAATAATGCAACGAGATATTGCTGTTTTTCAGCATTAGATAAGTTCGGATCACTATCCACTAAAGTGCGAAACAAATCAATAAATGTCAGCCAATCGCTCAAGTTTCAACAAAAGACCGGAAGACAATTTTTTGGACATTGGAAGAGTGGCTACGGAGATAGGTCCCTTGATCTGCTGCAGCCGACTTTGAAAACAATGTGTCTTGTAATCACTTAATTTCGAAGTAAAAATCATCGACTTTTAAGGCTTCGGATTTTTCAAGCTCTAGTAATTCTGGATCATTCGGTTTTGCGATTAACTCCATGATGGACAAATGGTTTTTTTCATATTCATTGTAAAGGGTGAAAGCAAAGTCACATCTAACTTTAAATTTTTGAGTTTGCGTACCAACAGCTTACTCGCCCGCTACATTCTCCAAACGCTAGATAGCCAAATGCGCGGAGTTCAGCTATATCAACCGACATTTTGAAAATATTGTATTTCCAATCAATCGAATGTAAACGAGACGCCACTGGATGATTTAAACGAGAAAAAAAACCATATATATATATATATATATATATATATATATAATTATTTTTGGTTGTTCTTGACCAATTTCTAGTATATAACCATTTATGTTTTGGATTCTTGAGTATTTGGTCGGGTTTTGAATAGTAATTAAAAAAACATTTACCGTTTCGGAGGCTAGTCCCCTCCTTCGTCGGAAACTGACTTTAATTTATTTTTTATTACATATTGACTTACACATTATAATACATAAATACTTTCTCCATTACAAATTGTTATAATTTATAATTTCAATCAACAGCCGCCTACAATCGCCGCCTACTCTTCTTTGTTGACTGCTTTGGTCCTCCATCTTCTAACTTCCATCCTTCTAAAATCCTCAACGTCATACAGTCATCTGGTCCTTGATCTTTCCCTCATACGCAGCCCTCCTGGTTTCCCATTGAAGACTTTCTTTCCCGTCCAATTCTCCGTCATCCTTTCTACGTGCCCCAACCATTGCAGTCTACTACTCCTTATTTTCGCTACTATATCTGGTTTGTTATACACCTCTCTGATCTCCATATTATTTCTAATTCGCCATAATCCACCCTCGTTCACTGGTCCATAGACTTTCCTAAGTATCTTCCTTTCCCATCTCCGTAACACTCAGCTTCCTACTAAGACTTCTGGCTTTGAATACTTTGCTTAAGACAAATATCTAGGGTTACCATTGACCCTAGATATTTAAAGCTCTTGCAACGTTCATATTCTTGCTCATTTAAATAAATACTTCATATCTGTACATAAATACTTCAATAAATACTTCGCAACTTCATATCTGAAAGTTGCCAGACAGAAAATGTAGGCCAAATTTTTCTAATTGCCATCATTTCTTCAGAAGATTATTTTGAAATTATAAATAATTTTATTAAACTATAAATACAGTTTTGTTTCTTTTTCATTTTTAAAAATTGGTTAGATTGGAAAAGGCGTAGCGAGATAGTGGCGTAGCACTGATCCACAAACTAGTCTCTCGATTCGGTAGGTAAATTAAATCACTGTTTGTATTACTTTCTTAAATGAACTTCATATGACACATTGAGCAGATAAAAATAATTGATTAGATGCGTGGCTATTTTATAGTCATATTTAGAGGCATGTTACTGCATGAACGAAAAATTGTCAGGATCTTTTCTGTACCAGTTAAAACCTGCTTAGTGCCTGCAAGCTAAAGGTGGATTTCTATTATACGTAACATCAACGTCCCGTCACGGACCGGCAACGTCACGTAAAATCTGTTACCCATTCTCGCTACACCGTCATGAACTGGCAAGGTAACGTCACTGAAAGATTTGCCGCTTTGCAATTTGTCTATTCGGTTCCCTTGTTCACAGTGTTAGTTTAGCTGTTCGTCAAAATACTGAAATTTACAACAGAAGATTTAGCAATCATTGCATTCGTTTTAGACGAAGAAGAAGAAGAAGAAGAAGGGGAAGAGAACTGTAATCAATCTAAAAACTCTGGATACGAAAAATATTCACCAAAAGAAAGCTTGTCGGAGAATACTATACATTATTTAAGGAATTAGAAGATGATGAAATTTCCTTTTACAAAACACTACGTTTCGAGAAGCCATTAGTCCTAAAGTAAAACTGTTGGTGTGTTTAAGGTAAGAAATAACAATTCATTGCATAAATATTTATTTAATTACCTTTTATATAATAAAGTTGAAAACCATGTAACTTTTAAAAAATCATATATCTGAAGCGAAATTTTCATAAAAGCTCTGGGCAGATGATTCTGCTGATGTTGGAGTTGAGGTTACTGAATGGTTGTACCATGTATTTTGTCGATAAGAGGATGACCGTTGCGTTGGTTGCAAATCTGTCAAATGAGGCCTTTCATAATGTGCATTTGTTTCGGGGACCGGCGATGGCATTTTGTGACTGCATCCGGGCTTTGTGTCACTGTATTTTTTTATGTTGCGACCACTCCAGATCAGACAATGGCAAAATGTTTCGTCTTTGCCATATGTTGAAATTCTGGTGAAAACAATTTTACCGTAGCGGCTAATCCATGGAAAAATATATCAATGGGATGAGCGCTGGATTGAGAAGCTACAGATTCAGATTATTCCTTGTTTTTAATTAAATACTCCATCAACATTGATGAAGTGGTTGGTCTGTCGTGTCTGTTTTTTCCTAATGTAACATGATGGAGCTGGCATCTTTTTGGGGGATGTTCGCGGTGATGGCGATTATCAAAACAATCTTCATTGACATTCTGTTTCACTACTTTACCATCGTTAGAATCTTCATAGGTATTTTTCGTGTGATATGTTGCCGAGACTTTCTCCTTCTTTAAAGAAGGGAAGAACGAAGGACATGCAATCTTCATATTTCCATTTTTTCTTTACAATTTTTTTTATCGGCCCTCTAAGTTGATGCCGTAGAGAAATCCATCTAAGTTTGCATTTTGGCCCTGAAAATTAATGAAATATATATATATATATATAATTACTAAATAAAAATAATTAGAATTTTACATGGTTGCCTAATTTTATATCTTCCAGAGCTACCAATTATTAACCATCTTAACAATTAATGCATTTCGTATTATTATTAGCATTTATATTGCTGCTTTGGTTTTGTTCCAGTTTTTAGAGACTAGAGCCTCATTTCAAACCTTATCATTTAGTTACCACTTAGGACATTCAGCTGTGCATTGTATAGTGAAAGAACTATGCAACGCTGTAATGGATCAATTGCTGCCAGAAGTAATGCCAACGCCGACAAAAAAGATTGGAAGAGAATTTCTGATAATTTTTGGAAGATATGGAAGTTTCCGAATTGTTTGGGAGCGCTAGATGGCAAGCATGTAAAAATTTTTGCTCCATCAAAAAGTGGCTCCCAATTTTTTAATTATAAATGCACTTTCTCAATTGTTTTGTTAGCTTTGGTGGATTATACGTTAATTGCAATTGCTGTTGGTTGTATTAGCAGAAATAGTGATGGTGACATTTTTGTAAATTCAAGTTTTGGAAAAACATTTGAGAAAAATAGAATAAATGTACCATAAGATAAAAATCTTCCTGGAACTGAATGTCCAGCTCCGTATGTAACTGTAGGAGATGAAGCATTTCCATTGGAACTTGCCTACTTAGGTCTTACCGTGCTTCTACAATAAATGGAGATAGAAGTAAACAAATTGTTAACTACAGGCTATCCCGTGCTAGACGAGCTTCGGAAAATGCTTTTGGAAATTTTGTTCAGAAATTTAAAAACTTTTCCGAAACATAAATGCCTTGCATGAAAATGTGGACAACACAATATTGACTTCATGTATCTTACATAATTATATTAAGGATAATATCTTAATAGTTCAACATCTAGATCCCTCCTGAGAACTGGAGATATCTACCCAGCAAAAGGGAAATGCCAACAATTTGCAATTTCAACTGCATGAGATTTATAAAACTTTTTTTCAATTCCGATAACGGGGCAGTACATTGGCAATGATTTATTACCTACATAATGAAAATGTATCGTTATTTATAATAACAATGCCATTTGTAATACAAATAATATAACTCTTGAAACGAAATTTAATGCAATAAAACAGTTGGACAATGGCGAGTCTATTAAAAATGTGGCTACCGATTTGGGAGTTGGGGAAGTGATTGTTGGGGATTGGAGACGTAACCAGAAAGAAATTGAAAACTTTGTAAACAAAAATGTGTGTGAAGGCAGTGGGTTCAGTCGAAAGACTTTGAAGAAGGCCGACTACGAGCAGACACTTGAAGCTCTTCTTCTGTGCTTTTCACAGCTTCGAGGGATGTGCAGTCCTGTGAGTGAATAAATGCTTTAAGCTAAGGAGTTTGAGTTCCACAAGAACTTTAAAGACGGTGAGGAAACATTCACTGCAAGCGATTGGTGGCTAGACAGGTGGTAGAAGAAAGATGGCATAAGGCAACTGAGCATTAATGGGGAAAAAATTGTCAGCTGACTCAACTAAAGTTTCGGAATTTCAGTCTAAAATGGAAGCAATCGTTTTCAAGAAAGTATTGACCTTCTGATGAAACTGTTTTCAATCAAATTTTCAACGCAGACGAAACTGGTCTTAATTTTCGAATGCTACCTTCAAAACCCTTAGCAGCAAAAATTTTGTTTCAAAGAACAATGCTTCTGGTTCTTTGAAACTAAAGCTTCTGCTTATTGGAAAATCTAAAAACCCAAAAGCCTTTAAAAATATCAGTCTAACAATCAGAATGTACTGCAATCAGAGTGCATGGATGGATAGCACAATTTTTAGTAAGTGGTTTTTTTTAAATAATTTTCTCCTGTCACTGCAGCATTTTTGAAAAATAAAAGCTTCCCAGAAAAGCTATTTTATTATTGGACAATGCGCCATCTCATCCAGACGCCAAAGAACTGTGCAGTGGTGATATTAAAGCTATATTCGTACCCCCTAATGTCACATCGGTTATATAACCCCTAGACCAAGACGTTCTAGAAACGATGAAGAGAAATTATTGGCAAAGGCTTGGGCCAGATGTTGATAATAAAATTGGACGAAGGATTGTTAAGGAAGCCTTAAATCAAGTTACATAAAAAGATGTATCATACTGGATTGCTTCAGTGTGGGACGAGGTGAAAACTACCACCTTCTAAAGTAATGAAAAATTGTATTTGGCTTAGTTTTTTTAAAGAACAATAAAATTCTATTAAATAATAATTATTTATTTTTAATAATGGACCCCCCCCCTCCGCCCAAAGTACTAGAACAGGAGAATGTGAGCGAATTAGTTCAACTAGCCAATGAGTTGCCTGTTGAAAATCAACTGAACAGCGAAGACATCCGTGATTGGTGCAATGAAGATGTCCAGATGAAAATTGCCGATGAGGAAATTATCGATTTGGTTAAAAGTGTTAAAGAGAGTGAAGAAGACGAGGATACGGACGATATAATTCTAAAAATATCACATTCCGATGGGGTGAAATTGATCGAATCCGCTCTCGCTTACAAGAATAGTGTACACCACATGACATACTCTATGTTCAGCGTTGGCGTAACATTGCATCATCTAAGAGAGGACGAAGGTTAACTGAGAAAACAATTAAAGACTTTTTCAGAAATAATTTCATGTTTCTACTTGCTTACAGGTCTGTAATTATATTTGTTTTATGTTTTTTCATATAATAAACCAATTTTGTACATTTTCACGAGTTTTTATTTAACCTCCGTATTATTCGATTTTTTCCGTTCCCGAGATGATCTCGGTCCCAATTACCTCGGATAATCGAGAATCTACTGTAATTAAAAACATTAAATTTAGCCCTAATCTAAATAAAAAATTTAAATTTAGAGAAAAGTCTAAAGTCTAGCATTTAAATCTTTATATGTACATCTTGTATAGCTTACATCTAACTATATAAAAGTTTTCGAATGTCAATAGGCAAACAGTTGGGACATAGTCACAGTTCTGCCGAGGAGATACATAACATTATGTTGATCTCAGTTTTCAGTTTGTCGCAGGAGAGAAAGTAAATGTTCAATTGCTAAAGTTATATTAGCTTTGAGAAATTTATACATTTCATTTTGTGTACAGTTAAAAAATATAGTGACTTTTTACAAGGTAAGAATAATCAATTTGTAATAATAGAATATCAAAGTTATATCTATTCATGTTTCGGGAAAAGTTAATTAAAACAATCTAACTTCGATATATTTTTAATTCTTATCATTTAGTGCAAAACATAGCCAATGCATAAATTTTTAAATAGTAGATTGATAAGAAGAACATAAACTCCCTGAAGCTTTTTGATTAGTTTATAAATTATTCCAAAACTTTTAAAGATAGGTGAATGAAATCATGCATACGTGTTATACTATAGAGTATGTATTTTCACATTTGTCACATTTTGATATAAAAATTTGTCTTTGATGAGTCATTTAAAATGTTTCCTTTCGTACTTAACTGCTCTAATGCAGAGTAATTGCTTCATCGAAATTGCTTCATCGAAATTTCGATGAAGCAATGCAGAGTAATTGCTTCATCGAAATTGCTCTTGGAGCTGAAAACTATTGGAGTTTTGGATTTTTGTATCTGATAATTCTTGGTTCTGAACTTTTTATTCTTATGCTTTTTACACTTTTTATAGTTCAATTTTAATTTACTTTTTATGTTTAAATACTTTTGCCAAAAAGTGATTTAAATACAAATTACAAAGTAATTCCGATTAAAATACTATTATTATTATTAACACCAAGTGTTGTCTGCGGAAAAGCCGTGCGACTACTAGGTGGTCTGGGGCAATTTAACAAATTTGCGCTCTCCTCTCATCTAATTTTGAACATTTTTTAAATTAAAACTCCATGCATTTGCCGTAGTTTTTAAGTATTTTATTGATAAACAATGAACAAAAATAAAACAAATTCAAAATAAAAAATAACATTCGGAAAATTAAATAAAAATTCTCAAAACATAAATAAAATTAATTCTAAATAAAAATCGATTATATGTACAATAGCGTTCTGCGTGTAAATAAAATGCTGAAAGACCGCTCAACTGAAAGACTGCTTAATGAAAGACCGCTCATAAATTGCAACCATGTAGAAATGGTCAAAAGTATTTGCATTGATAGTATTGCATTGAAGTGTATTTGCATTGGTAAATAAAATGGATGACATAAATGATAAATTAAAAAAAAAAACAACTTCCTTTAAATAATAATTTTTCTGGGTTTAATTATAGCAAATTTTTCTATGACCTCAATAAAATCCATTTTTTCCAAAGTTTCTTTTCAATACTAAGCAGCGCAAGATCATGAGACGATCTTGTCCCATAGATCCTCGTTGGTGTGATAGAATCAATGACAATTTTTTCAAAGACCGCTCATAAATTGCAACCATGTAGAAATGGTCAAAAGTATTTGCATTGATAGTATTGCATTGAAGTATTTGCATTGGTAAATAAAATGCATGACATAAATGATAAATAAAAAAAACAACTTCCTTTAAATAATAATTTTTCTGGCTTTAATTATAGCAAATTTTTCTATGACCTCAATAAAATCCATTTTTTCCAAAGTTTCTTTTCAATACTAAGCAGCGC
>WYDF02119627.1:0-10179 GCA_009867245.2 Adranes taylori
CATCAATTAGGCCATGTCGGCATTTCATATCAGACTGAGATTCATTTCATATCAGACTAAGCCACAGCGAAGCGTGGTCGGGTTTAGCTAGTTATAAAATAAAATATAATTCGACAAAATTGTATTTTAACAGAGTTAATCGCTGAGCAAATCTTTGACGCTAGAAAATCTATTCATTCATTTTTATTATTAAAGTTTGGCGTTCCTAAAGCTGCTTGGCTAATGGAAATAACCGGTTAAAATGTCTGGAGTGCCAATTTCCACAAAACCTTATAGTGTTGTTCAGAAATGGCTAAATCAACTGTAAGTCATGAGGTTCATACCATACTAACGGTCCAACATCCGCCGACTGACTCGATTGCTAGCAGTTTCATGAAGATAAAGTAAATATCCATGTAAGTCTGCCTAACTAATCTAATACACCTCTGATTGTATCATATTGCTATATACTTTTAAGCATTTCGCGCTTTCTTAACTTCTTTTATTGTTTACTATCTACAGAGTGTCCCAGAAGGCCGCATCATAGGGAATTACAATATATGTTCAATATGTGGTTTCCGTCTATGTCGAAATCAAATTGAAAACAATCTCCAGTGTAGAACATTGGTTACTAAGTCAGGCGTTACCGAATGGCGCAGAGGTGTGCTGCCACATATGGTGTTTGTCCCTGATCTTGACCATGTAAACCTTGGGTTTTACGTAACCCCACACAGCAATATCCATCAGATTTAAATCTGGAGATCGTGGAGCTCATTCCACTCGTACCCTACATCCGATCTACTGGATGACGTTTTCATCTAGCCAATTACGAACTTGTGTACAATAGTGTGAGGGTGCACCGTCCTGTATGAATCATTCTGGTTTTCTAGAACCCATCAAATCCAAAACATGTAGTAATTCATCTACTAACATTGACAAGTAAAGTTCACTGTTAACTGTTCCATCAAGGAACTAGGGGCCTGATCCGGTCTTTCCATAAACCACACACTATGACGCGATCATGTCCTTGCTCCTTACTGCTGATAAACCAGTGAAGTAAGAGCAATCTCGGTTCACCTCATCAAAATTGGCTTCGTCCGAAAACATAACTTTAGATAAAAACTCTGGGTCCTCCTCCAACTGGGTGAACAACCAATTGCACATTTCCACACGGTGATCTGAATCGCCTTCAGACATGTGGTGTAACATTTGTAACTTGTACAGATGAAACTTGTGTTTTCGCAAGATATTTCATCGTGGGGTTCAAAGGAATTTACAAGCTTGTAGAAGCGGATCGATTGTTTCAGATTTGTTAATACCTTCACCTCGACCTCTATCATCGGCCACACTACTTGTAGCCTAAAACTGTTGAATGCGACACTGGCTTTCGTTTAGGATGCCTCACATTAAATTCATCTGCAACTTATCTTCGGGAGAATTTCCTTCCATTTCCGAGCACCATTCCAGTCTGTTTCACAATTGGGAGAATTCCGTTCCAATTCCCTGCCTTCTCTTCCACAAAGGAGGATAATTTCTACCCGCTCTTCAGTGGTCAACATTAGTTCTACACCAAGAAAATATAGCAAAATTTGTAAAACACTATGGTGTGGGACTCTTGGAAGAACCTGTAGTATGTGTAAGATAATACGAAACAACAGTGGAAACAATCCCTCTCAACAACTGTTTGAAAGGAACTTGCATATGCATATGCCTCTATATTGCATTCATGTGCTCCATGCATATAAAAAGTATAATATACTGACTGTATAATATACAGTATTGGCTTAAGTTCTATTGCTAACGTATTAAAATTTTATAAACGACTTTAAAGAAAAATATCAAACTAGGAACCTTTTTTAACAATTTTTATTTACAAGTTAAACAAATATTTTCTTTATTATGTATAAAACATATTTGATTGACAACACAAAAATATTTTTCTAACAATATTTTCATTATTGCTAATTATTTATTATAAACCAACACATAGACTACACTGATTATTATCCAAACACATTTTATGGAAGATGTGACCGCATTGAAATTTTATAGGTTCATCCAAGATAGGATTTTGTAATGTTAAATCACATAATGAGCATCTACTAACTGCACCCACAGTTTCTCGCGTACATGGTTTACCTGCATGCTTATTTGTTAGATATTTCTGCAGTGATTTCTCAAACTAAAATTATAAATATGAAAAACAATAAGAAAGGACACGTCTGCTTTGGGCACTTATCCGAGTGGGTGGAGACTTTTTGACCCCACAGCCCTCTGTATGAATACTGATTTTCTAATTATTAAAGTCTAATGTATCTGTACAGTAATTTAAGTTTTGGGCAAAAAATTATTAAGAGGAATCCTCCACCTAAAAATGGTGAAGTCACCGCTATGGAAACATGTCTTCGTTCATCCACGGCTTCGTCCGTATTTTTCGTTAATTTACAAAAATTGCTTTTTTTCTAAATAATTAACCAGGTTCAATGTACCTAAACATAGCTTGCTACATCAAAAATCTAAATTTCTTTTTATGAAAAAAAAATCTTAAAAAGTACCAATTATTGCATATATCAGGACCTCATTACTACGACATGACATTATGTTTTTGAATTTTTTAATTTTAGTTGGACTCTAGGATTCTTTATCATACGAATGATAAAAACTTAAAACAAATATCTGTAGTAGTTTTTGAGAAGCTAAGGGATGTGCAAAAGTACTTCCCGTAAGCCTTTTTTCTTTCACCATTTCAAATCAGTTATGCAAATCCCTTCATAGTTCAGTAACTATAGCAACGGTCTCCTCCGAAATATAGTTTAGTTCCGATTCATCATAGGTAAGTTTACCTGCTTTGCATGGCCAACGCCACGAAAACAACCACTTTTCTTCATGTGCAGAATTTCTACTTTGTTTTCTTTCACCGCGAGTTCTTTTCCTGGATACGGTTCTGAGTTGTACATTACTAAAATGTAATCTCCTTCGACAACATCAGTAGAGTTTTCCGCGTCTCCTTCTGAAGATTTTCCGCGTTTTTTCTTAGATACGTGTGTTTTGGATTTACTTTTCTACGTAGGATCTTCCAGTTTGTTTTGAAATTCAGATTCGTCTATACTATAGCTCTCCAAATCAGGATTAGACTTCTTTTTTATATTTTTTGTTCTTGTCGGCTTCCGGCTGACTTTTAATGTTGTCTTTTTCTATCCTGAATCTTTTTTTGGTTCAGATATTTGGGTGTTGTAATAAGCTCTGCACCAAAACAGATTCTTCTTTTTGTCGATACTTCTCCAGATTCTGCTACAGTATTTCTTTTAAGTGAATTTGACAGTAATGTCTCAAATCAAACGAGAGGTGCGCTTGTTGATGGCGAGCTATTGTTTTGCTCTAGTTCTCCTTGAGCTGATGTGTCGTTTTCATCAGTTGACAATGTGCTAGGCTGAGGCTGATTCTAATTAGGCAGTACAAGTACTTCAGCTACTTTGTTTCTATTGACTTCTTGGTCTGAAGAGGGCTCAAGTGTAAGAGCTTCAATTTCAATATTCAACTCACTGATATTTATGGTAACATTAGCCTTTTGTGCATCATATATTTGCCAAATCGGACTTGGAGAATATGTTTCTTGAGAATTGTGTTCGGTTGCCATTGACACAAAGCTTGGTCCCATCTGGTTTTTATGCTTTTGAAAACACCTTCATCCAATGGTTGTAAGATGTTTATGGAATGTGGAAGAAGTTTCAAAATAAATACGCGATTCCGGAATGCTACTTCAACTAATTCGCAGAATATGTGTGTAGTGTGGTTATCAAGTATTAACAACATAGGGCGCTCCTTTGGTGCATTTGGTAAGAAATATTTCTTAAACCACATCACAAAAATTGATAACACCATACACCTTTTTTGAGAAGATGCATATACCGTTGTATCAGTCGCTTCCGGATTATTTGGCATCCATGATTCCATAATATTTTTGCCTTTAAAAATTGTTAATAATGGTAGTTTTTATCCGAAGCCGAACAGCATACCAATACGGTAATATTTTCTCTCCCACATATTGAGATTGTTCTGGTGCATTTTGTACTAACGGGACGGGACGGGACCCGCAATTTTAGTCTTCAACGGATCAGAAGAGAACGTTGCGTCACAGTTAAAGATTTGATCAGCCTTGCCTTCTAAATGTAAGTCGGTTATAGTCATTTCCAACAGATCAAAAATCCATATATGGTCCATGGATTCTCTTGTTTCTTTCTGGAAACTTCGACACCTCGTGGTGTTTTTAATCACTCGTCGCCATGTCGACCATCTTTGAACATTGTTTTGATTTTATTAGCCTTTACAAAAATCTATACGAAATCAAGAACTTCCACTCTTGACAGGCCATAGCCCCATTTTTGCACAGTACCAAAAATTGAAGCCAGTTTTTGTTCAGTCACCAACCCTAATTCGTAACGTCCGGCTCCTAACCATTACTTATCTGAACATAAAAAAATACATGAATTAAACATTGAAGTAGCGTAATGGATAGCATGGCCCACTTTCCCAGAAAAAAACGTCCCAGTTCCCAAACATTAAAAATGATTGGGGCATCTGGGCACCGCTGATTGTTTGCCAGCCAGTAAAAAACTAACTTCAAACTTTAGCAGCATTGCATGTAATCATGTTTTTTTACCTACCACTCCATTTTTGTTCTTAATAAATTTATTAAAATTACAAAAATAAAGTCAGAACATTTAAGCGCCATGGTAAAATATCACATGTTATGTGCGAATGACTGGAAGGCCAACTAAATAAAAAGATGAAACTAACTGGATATCGCTTTCCCACCGGGAATTTAAATGGATGCCCGGTTACCTCATAGTCCCAGTTAACCAGTATTCCTTATTTACTTACTTGATAAATTTCAATACCTATAAGTACAAATACATAGATGTAAAACAAAATTCATAATACAAAACATGTCATTACAAAAAAAAAACATAAATGCATAACATTTCAACACATGTATCCTAATACTAAAATAATCCTAATACTAAAATAAAGGCATTTACAGCAATGCGTTTATTAGCAATCTAATTATTTCTGATCATATAGATACATATAGATAAGACAGCAAAGAGCGTGGGGGACTTTCCCTCTAATACTTACGAAATTTACTTTGTGTTAAGTGAAAGATTCCTCTTAAGGTAACACTATTCATAACAAGTTTCAGAATAACCTTTTAAACTATTCAAACAAAAAGAACTTACCTCTGTGTTATCAATTTTATGACTCCTGAGTCCTCTGACGAAACCCGTACAATTTTCGCCTTTAAGAACCGTAACCAATATGCAATACTGATAAAACTCATTACCCAATTCAGTATTCGGAACATACTGCGCATAACGCGTTAATAATTTAACGGTAGCAGACCCACCTAATGAATTCACCATCAAACAACCAAATTCCTTCCACGTTAAGGCCTCATTCGTATCATATGTTATACGCCGATTACAATTCAAACAAATCCCACTTCTGAGTTTTAAATATAAACGCAGACAATCTTCCCATTTATCATAATTTAAATGTAGCCTAAATGTTTCATAGATTTCTCCGTCTCCAAATTGTACGAGCAGTGGTAATAGTTGGTCCAGTTCATTAGATGTACTTTTATAAATCAATGCGTATTTCCACATGCCTGGTACTTTACTACATAAATTTTTCTCAGCATTAGGATTTAATTTATACAAATCACAGCCAATAGGATTATAATGTAAGATTTTATCACCTTTTGTTGCCGGTAAAGGATATCCACAAGGACATATATTATTACTAGCATTTAACTCAATAAACGTATTAAATAAATATTTTAAAATAGGCGATTCAACATCAAAATTATCTATTTTAGTAATTTTTAACAAATATTTGATAAACCAATTAAAACACCACAATTTAGCTTCGCGTTTATCAATTCCTTTATTATTTAAAAATTCCTCAAATTCTTGAAACAACTCACAGGAAATTTCAACATCTAAAGCGTGTAAAATGTCATTTAATTTGGGTATTTCTATATCATTGTACATAGTACCCATTTTAAATTGTCTATATAAAATGTTTAACTGGTAATTTCTGTCATTTAAGACATTTACTTTTGGTTCTAAAATTTTCAAATCAGTTATAATACCATTTTCAGATGTAATACTTTGCTTTTCAAAGTCTTTTATTGTTTTCATTAAAGGTTCTAATTGATCGTGTACTGCTTTATCAGTTATTTTGTTATCCAGAATTGTAATAAGACGTAATTTATCTGAAACTTCAATCTGAGTCTCAATTATTTCGCGATATTTTAAACATAGCTCAGCACAAAGCTGATAACATTGTTTACCTAAAGCTGTCACTATAAATCCTTCAAGATTATCTAGAATTAAAACTTTTAAATCTTTATTTAAACTCCATACATAAATGCAATTATTAATAAGTTTTATCTGTGCAATTTGTTGTAACTGATGAGTTTTAAATAACAATTTACAGGTTGTAGCATCAAGTATGATTAAAGCCTGTTTCGTATAAGTCAATAAAAACTTCTGGCCTATTAATAATAATTTTCCAAAATTTATATCATTAATTTTATTATCAACAGTAATTTCCAGGCGCGTATTAAGACTATTTTCATCAAAATGTATAATTTCATTGCAACCCTGATTAATCGTTTGTTTAAATTCATATGTAAAATTAACATTTGCATCAAAATTGACTTGCCAAATTCTTAGACCAGGTCTGGCGCAAAAAATTTTCGCACCATCATCAAAATCCTTTTCACAAAAATGTTCATGATCTTTTAAATTTTTAAACGTATTTTTCTGTTTATTATTTGATGCGCGCATTGCGTTATTTTTAATCTCAGATGTATTTGTATAAAAACACGCGCCAAAATCACCATCGCGCAATTTCTTGCCGATTTGACGATACTGTTCCGCATCCGTATCGCATAAATAAGTTTTGGTCTTGGTTGAGACTAAAAGGAATTTGCTATAAATATCTAATTGGACTATAGGTGATTCTAAATTCATTAAAATTGCACTTGGTGACTGGAATATTGCTTTCGCCTAAAACAAAAAGAAATTCTTACTAATAAAAATGCACTGCTTTTGACAATCGGAAATTCGAATGACTTGAAAATCTGCTAAAGTATTAAAATATATGTTTATATAATTTCATTTAATGACCAATTTGTTTTAATTGGTAATCATATTTTCTTCATTTCATCGTAATATACATTTTCATTTAAAAATTATAAACCCAACAATATTGCAATACAGAAATTCACTGCTTGCATTTGCCATATTTCAACAAGCATCTACTTACCAATACATTGTTTAAAATTATTACAGAAACATTGCCTAAATGATCACCACAGTATAATTCATTCTGATTCCATAAAATATCAGTGATTTTTTGTGATTTATGCTCACTATATAATTGATAACGTACATTTGTATCACTAAAACAATGACTCACAATAACTATAAGGCCTCGTATGCTACTAATTGCTATTGATTTCTCATCTGGTGATATCGCAAGTTGTGAAATTGATCCTTCCTGAAAAACTTTAAACATTAAGATACTTGTAAAATTTTTGTTATATAAAAATACCTTGGTTGGTACTAATTTAACAAATTCACATGGAAATCGGGAGAAAATGTATATTCCACCACTTGTAGCCCCAAATACTAAATAATGTTCAGAAACATCGAAGGTTGTAAACTAAAAAAAGTTAATACAAAGAATAATTTATACAATTCTAACAATTTATTATTGAAATGCCTTTATCCTTTGTGTCTGTTGTAATGGTTGCTTAATAATTTCATTAACTTGTTTAAAACATTCAATTAATAAATATTTATCAGTCATTGTTGTTAAAAACAGTAATAGAGGTTAGAATTTCTTACATGTCACAAATAGAAGAAGATATCATAATCCCATAGAAGAATTATACTACGTAACTATGTGGATGTCTAGTAACATAGTTTTGTGGCAATGCAATTTTATGCAATCCGCAATACTTGTGGAATACCTATCTCTGTTTAACTCATACTAAATATAGGAAAAATTAATGTACCAACAAAGAAAAAAGATAATTATTGCTTGATATTACTATATAAAATTTTTCTAACAGAAGATTTAGTTTGTGTATATTTATTTATGTTACTTTAGTAAAATTATTGTGTTTATTAATTCTTTGACTAGTTTGTTCTTCGTCTGTTCTTTGACTATTTATTATCTTAAGTTTTGTGCATTGCTTTTGTAAATGCAAGGGTAAGTTAATAAAAAAAAGGTCATCACACAAAAGATAAAGAGTATGGGGTTAGGTTGGAACTTTATTACCCTTTTTTTTGTTCACCAAAAATTTTGCAATCCGTATCAAATATATATACGTTTAAACAGAAATTCAAAATATTTCAACCTTCCATATAATACAATACTTCGATATAATTGTACCTTCTATATAATCTACTAATAAAAAATGATCACTGCAAATTCTGGTACTTTTAGAAGGATTGCAGTTTTCTCTTCTAATGGCTGTGGTCCTTTGTTTTTATTACTCTGGCCGACTAAAAGGAAACTTATAATGAAAGAAAAGGGAACTTTGAGAAATAAACGCATGTAAAAATAATGGGTACAACACGTATTTTAACGCCTGCAATGTAACTTACCTATGAAAATGTATATTTTTCTGCATACTGTGAAAATTTTTGCAACCAAAGGCTTAGCAATATATCACTATACTTAGAGCTATAAATATATGAGTTGAACGAATCTACATGTGAGGTAAAATATTTAAATAATCTAAATACGCAAGGCTGTATATCGTTAGCAGTCTTACATAAATGATCATAAGAGAAAGAGAGAAATACAACAATATATCCCTCTCGCTCTGCCTCAATTTTAAAGGGCAAACTATACATAGTCGCAATCCCAGTTACATAATATATAGTTCAATGCGTTGTAACATTGCACTATATATATATCTGTTAACATAGTTTTGAGGTCAAGATTTTTATGCCATCCGCAATACTTTGGTATACCTATCACTGTTTAACTTATAGTATATTAAATTTAGTTATCAGAAGATTTACTTTGGATATATTTATTTATAAGTTGCTTAAGTAAAATAATTATATTTATTACTTCTTTGATTAGTTTGTTCTTCGACTAGTTATCGTATTTAGTTTCGTCATTGCTTTTGTAAATGGAAGGAAAAGTTAAAGACACTGGGAACAGCTGATGGCTTTAACCGCTTTGTACCTTCCATGGAATCTACTAATAAAAAATGATCACTGCAAATTATGGTACTTTTAGGATACAACTTTTCTCTTCTAATGGCTGTAATCCATTGTTTTCATAGCTCAGAGCGGACGTGCTGAGGTTTTTATTGACGTTCTTTGTGTGTTCAGTTATTCTAGCCTATATTTTTCTGTTTGTTTGCCCGACATAGACCAAATCACATTCTTTGTAGGGTAGTTCGTACACAGCAGCATATTATAAAAAATCAGCAGCATATTATCCAAATCAAAACCCAAAATTCCACTAGAAAACCAAGGAGTGTACGAAATATATCAGCTAGAGCATACAAACAACGTCAATAAGAACCTCAGTACGTCCGCTCTTGCCCAACATAACTCCGCAACCGGTCATAGAATAGCTTTTGAAAACTCTAGAACAATAGCCACTGAAACCCATTATAGCAAAAGAATTACTAGAGAAGCCATAGAAATCGAAAAACGACTGAATACGATGAATAAACGAAAACATGTCTAGCACTTGGAAACTTTTATTACATCCATAACGTGAAACAACAAATAATTCACAACAACAAACCAGACAAAATTGCATCATGGTACGACCACCATCAGCATCCACTCAACGACCCAGAGTACGACCACCATCAACAACATATGTAGACACAATACATCGTACCAGGTGCGGCAAGCGCTGACGTAGGAAGGAGAATATCAAGGTCGTATGCGAAACGCATAACACAAGAAGTTTTCAGACTTTCTCTGAACCTCGACAATGTCAGATGTGACTTTGGCGAAGCGTTGGCACACTGAAATGCCTACCGCGCGAGATATAACCCTGAAACAACTACTCGTCATCACGAAAATAAAATAATTTATAATCTTTGTAATATTATAAACCTATTGTATATATAGATTGAATTGTGATATAGAT
>WYDF02119638.1:0-10179 GCA_009867245.2 Adranes taylori
TAGAGAGAGATGGAAATATTTACGGGAGGCTTATGTCCAGCAGTGGACGACTATATAGCTGTTTGATGATGATGATGTCAAGATTGCATCAAAACACACAAATCTCTTGAATTGATTTTAAAAGGCGGGATATTTAAAAATTCTGTGCAAACATACGAGGATTGTTCAATTTGGAAATTTGTTTTAGGGTTATAGCAGTTTCAGAATAATATACAACTTTATTTACGTCTGATGGACTAAAATTTTCTATAACATAAATGCTCTTACTTGATATTTTAATGATCTTTCAAGGCGAGCTGATTCTTTTGTATAGTCGTTATTTCGGACTGGCATTTCTTCATTTGTCTCTAATTATAATGGAAAGAAAATTTAGGTCGTCTTCTTTCCAGTTAACAAAATAAAAATATATAAAAAGTAGCGGATTAAGATATTATAAAATTTGATATAATTTCTGAATAATTGTCGACGAATAATTGTTCAATTGAATAATTGAGTTAGACATGGATTTTAAGTCGGTGACGTTGATATTAAAGCTGGTGATGTTGCGACGTCTGCGAAAAAGAGAGGTACGTGGTGACGTTAGTCGCTATCGACACAATATTCTCCGGATGACACAACAGCGATGTTCTTCTGGCGTAACTTGGTATAACCATTACTTTCTCAGCGTGGGAAGTAATGAGACGTCTCCCAATGCTCTCGGGGACAATGGCGAGCCTGGAGGTGTTCACGGATCGTCTTACTGGATCGGCGGAGGATAATTAATGCTTATAAGTGTTTTTCTATTAATGTTGCTACATTCTTTTAAACTTGTCCTTTGAACCTCGAGGTTCTGCAGTATAAACTCGTGTCTTAGAAATACTTTTACATATTTATGTTAATTTTCATTTCATAACATCGGATTTATCATTTAACGTGAAAATGTGCTTCATTAAATAATTTTTTATAATGGTTTTATAATCCGGAGTGATTTTGGAGTTTTCGCTGGGCTCTAGACTTTACGGTCGGGTTCAAATAGTGATGTTGTGAATTTCATTTTCGATTTTTTTTAACGACATAAATATTATTACATTTAGTTTTTTATAATAGTTTTTTTCAGTCGGCGATAGGCCCTTTGATGACGAAAATATGCCGACTTTAAATAATGATATAAAGAGAGACCTTGAAAATATATAAGTAAATAAGAAAATATCAAGGCAAGCCTAGTTGATTCGTTAAATAACAACGTAAGTTTAAAGAAGAAGGAAGTTTGTATAAACAAATGGATTTTAATTCCGTAATACCTAAACTTGAAAATACGGAAGTCATTGATATCACCACAAGCCAAGAATTTCTTGTTTTTGAGGGACATGATGATGTAAGCCAACAAAACATTGACTTTAAACCAGATATTACTGAAACTAAAGTGTTAAAGTATGAATGGAGCCAAGAGGAACTTAAAACAAAAATAGAGGATTCTATAAATAACTTTACTTCTATTCAGTCAGAAAAGTGTAACATTCTTCCGCTGAAAATTGCAGACTTTGATGACCATTATCAATTTACAGATTTTGATTTTAGGACTGCACAGGAAGAAGAATTAAAAACACATCAACATGAGCGTATTGATAGCATTCCAAAAACAAATTCGCTGTTTGACTCCAAATATACTTTGAAAGCAGGTACATCTTCGCATACAGCTAAAAAGTCCTTGCAGTGTGCCCATTGCGACTATAAATGTTATCAGACGAATAGGTTGAAAACACATGAACGCGTGCATACAAAGGAAAGACCATTTCAGTGTTTTGATTGTGGATACAAGGCGTCGGCGAAGAGTACATTAGCAAACCACATGCGTAGGCATTATAAAAGTGAAACGCCATTTCAATGTCTTAGCTGTGACTACAAGACTACAACCAAAGAGATCTTACTAATACACACACGAACACATACGGGTGAAAAACCATTTCAGTGTTTTAATTGTAACTACAAGTCTGCACACCAGAGTGCATTAGAATTACACACCCGATTGCATACTGGTGATAAACTGTTTAAATGTTCCGTTTGTGACTTTAAATCTGCATGGAAACATCACTTCACGGATCATATGCGTACTCACACGGGCGAAAAACCATTTCAGTGTACTACTTGTGACTACAAATGTGCACGGAAAACTAATTTGAAGAAGCACATGCGTACTCATTTGGATGAAAAACCATTTCAGTGTTTTGAATGTCACTACAAGTTTGGAAGCAAGGGTGCCTTAGTACGTCACACCCGTATGCATACAGGTGAAAAACTGTTTAAATGTTATGTTTGTAACTTTAACACTCCACAGAAAACTGCCTTCGCGGATCATATACGAACGCACATGGGTGAAAAACCGTTTGAATGTTTTAATTGTAACTACAAGTCTGCACACAAGAGTGCATTAGTACTACACACCCGGTTACATACTGGTGAAAAACTGTTTAAATGTTCTGTTTGTGACTTTAAATCTGCATGGAAACATCACTTCACAGATCATATACGAACGCACACGGGTGAAAAACCATTTCAATGTTTCAATTGTGACTACAAGTCCGCACGCAAGGGTACATTAGTAATCCACACCCGTATACATACGGGTAGAAAACTGTTTAAATGTTGTGTCTGTAACTTTAAATCTCCACAGAAAACTGCCTTCACGGATCATATACGAACGCACACGTGTGAAAAACGATTTCAGTGTTTTAATTGTGACTACAAGACCGCACGCAAAGCTACATTATTATTACACACCCGTATACATACGGGTGAAAAACTGTTTAATTGTGCTGTTTGTGACTTTAAAACTCCATTGAAAGCTAACTTCACGCGTCATATGCGAACGCACACGGGTGAAAAACCATTTCAGTGTAATACGTGTAACTTCAAGTGTGCACAGAAGACTAGTTTGAAGAAACACATGCGTACTCATTCGAATGAAAAGCGATTTCAATGAATTACTTCAGACTTTGAAGTTTGTAACGAAGAAGGCGTTCAGAGTACACATACGGTGAAAATCCAATTTAATGCTCTGATTGTGACTGCAATTTACAAGAAAGGAGACATTAGTATTGCACAACCATAGATCTTCGGGTAAAAAGCTGGTTTTTCTTTTATTTCATATCTTTTATAATGATACGTCTGCATGGAGAAATTACTATAGGGTACATAAGCCTTGAAACCCCATTTGAAGATTCTGATTGTGATTATCAATTTGGAAGCAAAAATGCGTGTGTCAAACACAACGTATGCGCTTTAAAGATTGCATTTTTTAATAAATATATCATAGGATATATCGTGTCATGTTTCCAATGGTTTCATATAACCAGTGATGCAGTGGGGCCGGAACGCATCGGAATGACGTTCGGAAACTTTTTTAAGATGCGGAAAACGTGTCTGTACTTTTTGTAGCGTTTTTGTATAAATTTTTTAATTATTAATAGACTCTACATTTATCCTAGTAGCTCTACAATTATCCAAATAAATTATTGTTTACCTTAAGCCGGTGCGAGGTTTAAAAAATATATAACAACAATTGAAGAATTTGGATTTTTTTATTGTATTGACAATCCTCCATTCCCGTGCTGAAGGTTGTATTCCAGCTTTCTTTCCGGAACGGAAGATTATATTGATAATCTTCCGTTCTGCTACTTCATATTTTAGCAAATCACCACTATGTATAACGTTAAAATATACCGCGATAGTAACAACTATGGCAATTATAATTACCAGTTTCTCAAAACAGATAATTAGCTTAAGTATTGGAATATCTATTAGAGTGAGAATAGGAATATCTATTGCCTCATTAGTAAGGACATAAATTATTTAACATTCCCTGAATATAAATTATTTAAGCTGTCCGCACGAACATTTAACCTAATGTAAAGGAAACTCAACCAGCAGACTTTCAAAACTTGCATATAAACGCTGTTATACTCCAGAAAACAACTTTCACCACGAAAACCTTACATACTTCTTATATATCATCCCAATAAGTTTTAAAAATATATAAACGATCTAACGAAATATATAGATCGTTTATATTGTAGATGTAAACGATCTACAATAGAGGTAGAAGCTTGAATATTATATGGTTCGATAGTGCTTTATACGAGAGCCGTGAGCGCTTAAATTTATTATTTGATATTACGACGGTTCCTTTACTTGTCCATCCAATCTATGCTCGCTCTATTGAAGGCATAATCCTGCAAAGGAGTTTCCTCTATGATAATCAGGAAACTATGATAATCATTGAACAACTATGATAATCATTGAAAATGCCTCGGCGGGTCGCGGTCTTTCTTGACGCTTTGACAACTTCCTACTTAGATGTGTGCACCACTCGTACTCGCGATGTAAACTAATTGGAGAAGAATAATATATGGTACAGGAAGATTCAAATTAAACTCAACCTTAACAATATATCCACTTTATCTTAATAGTACACGAACGTAGGCATGCTGGTGAAAAACTATTTCAGTGTTCTGATTGTGACTACAAGTCTGTAACCAGTAGGGAATTAGTACTGCACACCCGGGTGGCATACGGGTGACAAACTGTTTAAATGTCCTGTTTGTGACTTTAAAACTTCACAGAAAACTGACTTCGCTGATCATATACGAACGCACACCGGTGAAAAACCAATTAAGTGTTTTAATTGTAACGACAAATCTGGAATGAAGAGCGCATTAGTACGTCACATCCGTATCCATACAGGTGAAAATTTTTATAAATGTTCTGTTTGTAACTAAATCTCCAGGGAAAACTGACCTCACGAATCATATACGTACGGTGACGGGTGTAAAGCCATTTCAGTGCACTAGTTGTGACTACAAGTTCGCGCAGAAAACTAATTTGAAGACGCACATGCGTGCTCATTCGGGTGAAAGGCGATATCAAAGAGTTACATTGGGCTTTGCAGTTGGCAACGAAGAAGACGTTGAAAGAAGACATCCGAACGCACTAGATTAAAATGTTTTTTCTCTTTCCCTTATTATTAACCTGTAATATATCTTCACATCAGTCACTAATTAACCAGAATTGAAATTGTAACAAAACTTCGCAAATTAAAATTGCGCTCTAAGGGAGATAGAAACATAAAACATGGACATTCTGATGATAGAAATGGCTACGAGATATTAGCAAGCGACGTAAATATATTTATATAGAATTCTGAAAAAAAAAACTTTTTTAGATTTCTGGTATAAATACACACTGTTATTTCTGTTTTAATGAGATAATAACAGTATTTTATGATTCAAATTTATCTTAAATAATATATTTTATTACATCTCTATGCACGATAAGTATGGAATCGCGTGGTTTACTTGTATTCAAGTATGTTGAGTATCGCCACGTATTTGAAAATTTTAGTAGTTATGCTTTGCGTACACTACCCGCGCTACGTATGTCGTAGAGCGGACAAAAGAAAAATCGTCGCTAACTACATACATTTACAGAAACTAACAAAATATCAAGTTGATTTGTTAAATATATTTGTAAGTACAAAGAAGAAGTGTGTATAAACAAATGGCTTTTTATTCCGTAAAACCAAAACTTGAAAATGCGGAAATCATTGATATCAGCACAAGCCAAGAATTTCATGTTTCTGTGGAACATGATGATGCAAGCCAACAAAACATCGACTCTAAACTGGATATTATCGAACATAAAGTGTTAAAGTATGATTGCACCCAAGAGGTACTTAAAAATGAAATAGATGATTCTATAAATAACTTTACTGCTATTCAGTCAGAAAAGTATAACCTTCCGCTGAAAATTTTCAACCTTCGCGATCATTATGAGTATTCTGATTTTGATTTAGCGACTGCACAGAATGAAGTATCGAAAACACATCAGCACAAACGTATTAATAACGTTCTGAAGACGTCCAAATCGACAACGGAAGACGTTTCATATTCGGTGTTTGACTTCAAATATGTAAGCAACAATACTTTAAAAGTAGCCACATCTACGCAAACAGGTAAAAACTCATTGAAGTGTTCTCATTGCGACTATAAATGTTATCAGTCAAGTACTTTGAAAATACATGAACGTGTGCATACAAATGAAAAACCATTTCAGTGTTTTGATTGTGGATATAAGGCTGCGGCCAAGAGTACATTAGCAAACCACATGCGCAGGCATTATAAAAGTGAAAAGCCATTTCATTGTCTTAGCTGTAAGTACAAGACTACTAGCAAACAGATATTGCTAGTACACATACGAACACATACGGGTGAAAAGCCATTTCAGTGTTTTAATTGTAACTACAAGTGTGCAGGCAGAAATCAATTAGTACGTCACACCCGTATGCATACTAGTGACAAACCATTTCAGTGTTTTAATTGTAACTACAAGTCTGCACGCAAGAGTGCATTAGTACTACACACCCGGATGCATACTGGTGAAAAACTGTTTAAATGTTCTATTTGTGACTTTAAATCTCCACGGAGAACTCACTTGACGAATCATATACGAAAGCACACGGGTGAAAAACCATTTCAATGTTTTGATTGTAACTATAAGTGTACAATCAAACAGAATTTGCTAGAACATATACGTACGCATACAGGTGCATTAAAATGCTCTATTTGTGATTACAAATGTATAAATAAGATTATCTTAACAGAACACGAACGTAGACATAGTGGTGAAAAACCATTTCAGTGCTCTGATTGTGACTACAAGTCTGTAACCAGGAAGGAACTAGTACTTCACACCCGCATTCATACGGGCGAAAAACTGTTTAAATGTTCTATTTGTGACTTTAAATCTACACAGAAAACTGTCTTCAGGGATCATATACGAATGCACACGGGTGAAAAACCATTTCATTGTACTAATTGTGAGTACAAGTGTGCACGGAAATCTGGTTTGAAGACGCACATGCTTACTCACTCGGATGAAAAACCATTTCAATGTAGTACCTGCGACTACAAGTGTGCACAGAAATATTATTTGAAGAGGCACATGCGTACTCATTCGAGTGAAAAGCGACTTCAATGAATTACTTCTGTTTTTGAAGTTTGCAACGAAGAAGACGTTGAATATTCACACCTGTCCACATGCGGTGAAAATCCGTACAAGAAAGGAATCGTTACTATTACACAATCGTACATCTTGGGATAAAAAGGTGTTTGGTTTTTCTTTTTATTTTAGTCCTTCTCTGAATATATGAATATAAATTAACATTCTATGAATATAAATTATTTATGTTTGGGCACGCAAATTTAACCTAATGAAAAACAAACGCAACCAACGCACAAATTAGAACAGTACAAATTAAAAAACCAAACACCCTGATAACATCGGTTGAGTTTCCACATACTAGTGCGCTGTATGTTAGATGTGAGAAATAAACCTGTAGTAGTATTTTTTATCTTAAGAATTTGCTCAATTGCAAGATAGCGAAACTCGCTTTCTTGAATTTATTACATGCTGCATGTTTTTGGTTTTCGAAAGTTTGACTATAGTCAAGGCAGGTACCTAAAAATTTCATAAGTCGATGCCCATCTGCTCCATCAAACTAGAAAATTTGGTATCTCATACCTTCCTCTTCGAAAAATATATAAACTTGGTTTTTGTTGTATATACATTTAATTGATAATTGTTACACCAGTTAGTAAAACTCCCTATTGTTGTCATTTTTGGGATAATTAATTCGTCCCGATTTTCTGTATCTACCACAATGAATGTATCATCTGCAATCATTACTAACTCGCCCTTAGTTATGTAATTAGAGAGATCATTCATGTATAAAATAAATATTAAATAGCCAAGTACCGAGCCTTGTGGTACACGAACAGTCCAAGCCCCATTTGACCCTTACTTTCCTTTCAGATAGATTAGAGTTTATCCAGTTTAAGCAATTTCCTCTTATTCAAAACTTACATACTGTTAGTCTGGAAAACAACTTTCACCAAGGTAACCTTACATATATGTTGTATATTATCGAAACGAATTTTAATAATTTGGAATTATAATAACTCCTAAATAAATTAGTAAATAATCTATTATTATATGTATTACATTATTTATTATGTGTAAAAATATTCGTTTTCATTACACGTTTTAAAACCTCAAATGAATTATATAATTCAAGTGTAAGATTTGAAAACCTCAAATGCAATTTTAAATTATATCTACTCTAAGTAATCCTAATTTAAGAAGCATTATCTTAGATATTACAGATATTAGTAAAATATAGTATTATAAAAATGAGAGTTGATTTTTATTTTTTAGTTGTTTTAAATAGGACCAACTTAGATTAATACCAGTTTCCTAAATGTGGCCGGTTCTTTGTACTGACATATTGGTCTTTTATGCAATATAGTTTAGCGCTATCTATAAAGTAGGTAACATTTAAATTTCGATACACTATACATATAAAAATAATAATTCTTTACATATTGTCAGTCGTGACGTCATCACTCTATTCCTAATGAGATTAGTTAAGCCGCGCATTCATTAATACACAACTTTGATAATGATATTAGTTGCTCATGAAAGAATCTGGTTGAATTTTTAATACTAGATATCATTTTCCAATCCTATATATTGATCATGTTCCGTATGGAGTAATTTTTATATTCGATGTTTCTGAATATTCACTATTCTGCATTGAAAAGATTCCGAAGATTCGTCTTGTTAACACAGAACAAATTTTCGATTATTATTTATTGTTTCGGTACAATGATTGAAGATGGAGTATATATAATGACTATTCAATTTGAGTTGTCAGTATCTAGAGAAATTTCTCTGTTTCGAATTGAAAATTAATCATATGTTGCGATTCTCACATTTTCAATGTGGAGAAACTATATACAGAATAACTCCTAAACTCTGATACGATTTACCTCACCCAGTACACTATAATTCTCAATGTTTCATCCAGGGTACTGGCATGCCCAGCACGAATGACTCCTCGAAGATGGCGAAGAGATGGATGACCTACCAGATACAGATCACCAAACACAAACATCGCCAAAGAACCAGGGTCCCAAATCCTGGGCCACGTACGTCATACTCGTACAACAGAACGACCTTTGGGAAAGGCAGGTAAAATACAGTTTCAATAATAACAGATTTTACGTTCCATAATAGATTTTTTAAGCTTTGTGTAACATTTTAGTCACTCACCCAATATACATATTGTATCAATTAAAATTTGACTTCCATATTTGCTAAATTAGAATCCCTGGGATAAATTTTAAATTCAAGATCAATGCGACTATTCTAATATTAGTAAAATATTCAGAAAATAACTCATTTTCCGTGATTATAGTAGGACCCCGTTTAACCGGACCCTATTCAACGGGATTATCCGGATCAAAATATAAATAGACATTTTTTAATTTTTCTGATATCTGAATGGGATTTACTTAAGGAAATTAATATTCGAACAGTAATATACTAGTGTGCTTCAGCATGGAACGACATTAATGGTTCTACTGTGAAAATGTGTTGGAACAAAATATGGCCAGAAATGAAATCTGCATTCAGCACTGAGACGACTGCTGAAATAAATAAAAATTCCTTAAAACAACGTCTTCATCGTTTAGAAGATTCATGTGCTATCGATGATGACGACGTAGCTGAATGAATGGACGACGAAAATGATGTAGATCACCAAGGAGTAAGCGATGATAATACCGTATTAGCGTGTTTTCAAATCTACATTAACTTCCCTAAGTTTGTGTATGGAAAACTAGAAAACTACTCGACCTATTGACTTGAAATTTTGACACAACGTTACACTTACTCCAAATAAGAAGAATATATAATAAAAATGCGGGAACACGGGAATAACGAAATAAAAATTCTTGAAATGTTTACACAAAGTTAAATTCGAATACGCGCGTGTTTTTATTACTTAATGTCGGAACACGAGAACACTGGACAAAGGAATACGGGACAAGGGAATAAGGAAACGCATATTCTTGAAATTTTGTTTTGCCATATCGCTGGTCGCGGCAAAGCCGCGGCTGTAATACGAGAACATGGAGATCAAAACAGATCAAATCAGTTCAAAACAGATGAAATAAGTATAAATCAAATCGGTAAAATTTTTGAAGAAGAAGAATATGAAAATATCAACTAATCTAGGCAACACACGAAACGAGGTCGGTAATTATAGGAGGAAGGTAACTATAATTTATCATGCACATCTATAGG
>WYDF02119649.1:0-10179 GCA_009867245.2 Adranes taylori
TATATATATATTAGTAAGGTAATGTAGAGGATCGTAAAGATACCTCACTCTGGATAGAATTCTCTAGGAAATCAAAATAATTTACTATAGGGTTACCTAGAACAAGAACAATGGGAAGATAAAAGACCATGAAAAATGAAGAAATAAATAAAAAATATTAGAAAATTTAAAGTTATAAAAATATGTACTTAATGTATATTGAAAATGACCTAAGTGGCACATTCAACCACAACTTTTTACATCAAACATCCTAAGCATTGACGAAGTAATCTAAGAAACTTATTTTAGTCATATTAAATAATTCACTAATACCTTCCTTCAGATAGTAGATTTTGAATGATTGAATGAAAGTAATTAATAATCTGCAAAACATAAACCTTAAAACCGTTCTACAAACAAATCATAGTATTATAAAGTACAGCATTTAATTTATATTTCTATATAGAGTCATTGCAGTAATTATAATCTAGTTTACAAATAAGATGGGACGCCTTTAATCAACTACGGACATTACAGTAATTAATATTTATACTATAACAAATTGTACAGGAACACAATAGTTTCATCGATATTTTGTTCAGTTTTAACAGTGTAGGGTTAATCCATTTGCGCATGTGTATCGACGCCTTCAGTAATGACGTAATGACCTTAAATAGCCAATCAGAGAGCAGCATTGATCAGGTGAATAAATCAGCATGAAGGGATTTGATGACATCACCGATGTCGGCGTGGCAATGCATTCGCAGTCGAAATAGTAGATTGAGCTAAACTGCGCGTCTAATAAACTAATTGTGACTTCGCTCGCGACACCTAATGGAGAGTCCTAGTAATTGTCACATATAGTGCAAACTAATATATTCCTACAGATCCGCACTCAACGGTCCTATGCCACGCTCTCCAAGACGCCAGTCCATTGCAATCTACCCTTCCTCACTTCCACGGAGATGGAAGGGTCTTCATACAGTTCATATAACTCGGTGTTTATACGAATACAGAATATAATATCCTCTGAAAATATGATTCTCGGGCGCCAGGTCAGTTTGTCGTGAGACCACTTGTTGGAACTGATTTCTTTGTTCCACCAGCCATCACTGAACGCCCAAATACATGAATAGCACAAGAGGTAGTGTTCTTGTGGCAACAGAAAAAGATTATAACTGCTACTTAATAAAAGAGCATTAACAATTTTGCAAAATAAGTCTATTTGTGTTCCTGTCAATTAAATCAATACCGCATTAATGGCGGTTAGCAAATAAACAATAGCGATTATATAAACAAAACCAAATGTAAGTGGTGCATGTAATGTAATGCAAATGTGCGGTGAGATTAATAACGAAACACTAGGAATGCGTTAAGCACATGCATTTGGTTTATAATGCACTAGGTGGTTGGGGCTAAATCTTAATATACGATATGGATAACGGAAAACAAAGATTGCGATATAGGCGCTTAATACCGCAATGCGCGTCGTCGTTATTGTTGCCGTGAGACCAAAACTAATCCCGATGTACGTAGGATAGAATTAGTTGATGGTGCGGATAGAAAGTACTATAGGCACGTAACACTTCGTTGATCGTAGGTGTTACGGTAGCGGAGTGACTAAATCTAACCCCGATAAGCGTAGGTTAGGACTAAATTATAATAATTTCACTATTTATTAATTTCACGGCTATTTACAAATCTTATCGTACAGCGCACATAAGCAGTCAAAACGCGTTGGTACATTTGGGCGATAAGAGGAAAATATGAGAGAAAGAGGAAAATATGAGAGAAAGAACGTAAGAGCGAGAGTTGAAGAGAATGTATCTGAATGGTTTAAAATTAGTATACGTCTCTATTAGGTTAGCTTATGACTGCAAATAATTAATATGTGTATGGATGATTTTGAAGGATAATATGACAATCGGAAGGAGTATATCAGGGAACCTAAAGATATGGTCTTTGAGTTGCGCATACGAAATGATCTGTATGGTAGGCAAGAGGGAAGAACTGATGGATATGATAGAGAAGGTGAAGATGTACATGGCTGGGATATTGTTAGAATTAGATGTAGAAGAGAAAACTGTGATGTTGTATGATAATGGAGAGCGTGATAGTAAAAGAGATAATTTTGAATTATATAGAAAAGAAATAGAAGGGGTAAAACATGTTAGTGCAAAATGGAACTTGCAAAGAGCACATTATAATGGTCGGTCAATAAGCAAAAGGCCTTTGCTTTACCTTTGCTTTTTTACCTGGGAAGCAAAGAGAAGAGTAACGTATGGAAAGGAAATTTGTCCTGAAGTATCGGCAGTATGTCAAGTCGAGGAGGTGGAAAGAGTGCAAGTAGGATATCTGAAGAATAATAAGAGTTCAGAAATCTACACCGAGTAAGATTGTGTTGTGGAAATTCGATAGGTATAAATGCTAGGTGGGTTCAACAAAATGGTAGCCTTTGAGATGAAAGTGTTTATAGACGAGAGCGACAGATCGGTGAAGAGTATATATTTGTCAGAATTGATTGCAATTGGAAATAGAGTGTGCAGGAATGATTAGTTTATGAAGACAAATATATCATATGAGAAGATGGAAAGCCATGATTAATGAAGTAAAATAAAGAATAAAAGATATGGAAGAATAAGGAGGGTAAAGAAATGATAATGCGGGAAACAGAATGATAATGGAGGGTAAGATAATGATAACGAGGTTTACATATGGGAGTTTACATATCTCTCCATATATCAATACTAGATGATGGAGAGAAAAGCGTACTGGTATATTGCGTGTCGCATTCTGTACCGTGCACCAATATTTAGTATTTACCAAGATTCTACAACGGAGAACCGTCCGTATTCATAAGATAAAATAATTATACACGACTCGAAGAAACCCTTGAATCAACTCTGTCAATGCTGCTTGAATCAATGTATAAGTGATTCCACGTCATCCCGGCCCTTCTGTTTCTGACTGGAACTACAATGGTGATGAGTAGATTTCTAATTACATAAAACTTTCAAAACGAGTTAGAAGTCCAGACGCATACAGGTGGAGAAAGTTTCACTAGGGTGCAGCGCGAAAATCCGGATGAAATTCAATTTCAATTTCCCGCGTTCTATACCACTTTAAGAGGTCACGATTGGCGCCCAAATAGCTTGATACATGTGCTAAATAATCACCCTAAAATAGACGCAATGTTGAAACCAAGTACGGAATATTTACCGGAATGCCCATAAAAGGAAAAAAGATGGTAGACAATATTTACCTAATTTTTGGATATGGCCGTATCTAATGCTTGGGGACTGAATGTTTTATTCAGCAAGACTGGACATGTAACAGACATGGATCAATTATAATTCTGACGGACTATTGCTGGAGGATACATACGACGGACAAAAACAACAAGTCGTCCATCGTCATCAGCAGCACTTGAACTAGAGTTGAAACATAACGGTCACAACCTCGAGCGCGTCAAAAAACTATTACGTTAGGTTATCTGCTTCAACCGTAGTCGCTGACTTTCATGACTTTGAAAGAAAACATTATGTGCGGAGCGACTTTGCTTTGGACAATGTCACTTATAAACAACTCATTCCGCACAGCCGTGTATATCCTTTTATTTTTATGTTTTTATATAAATTTTTCTTTTCTAATATTTATCTGTGTTCAGTATGTCATAATAAATAACATTAGAGAATAATTTTCGCATGTACTTTTCTTTTGGGCAGTAATGGGTTAACTAAGTGGAAAAATTGAAGCTTTGCCAGAGAATAAAATTGATTGAAGGTTAGGGCAAGTTTTTAATGTTGCCCAAATTTTTGAGGTCCAATAAAGTTGATTTTTCTCAAGATATAAAAACCATTATTGAAGGACACTTATGACATATGATTTAAGAAATACTAACAAAATGCAAAGTTTCTATGGGTTCAAGGTGCATTTACCACTAGTATTCCATCTGAATTTATTTCTGCTGAAGAAGATAGTCTCATCCATTTGACTTGCTACAAGGTGACTAATCTGCTTGCTGTTGATGAGATTGTGACTACCGTTGGAGCGTTGAAATGTTGTTGGCACTTTTTTCATATCACTAAACAACTTTCTGATGGTCAACCTACTTGTGGAACTTTCAACAAAAGTTCTGGCGATACATTTCATTAAAGAAGATCACTTTCGTATATTGTGGTACACTATATATACCATATAACAATAACAATATTGTATCAAAAAGTAAAACGTACTTAGAATAAATAAAAATGCTAATTATAAATATTTTGCAATTGATTAGTGTAGTAAATATATTGATTTGCTCAGCAGGATTGTTTAAATGCAACCAAGTTTAAATATATCGGACAACAAGAATTGTTTAGATTTTTACGTAAACATGTATGAACTATCTTGTTATACATATATATATATATATATATATCAGTAATTTTATTTTTTAGCTTTTTGCATGGGAATTAAATATATCTATACAAAGAATTAAATCCGATCCAATTAACTAGAATAAAGTCCAAATCGAAGCTCCGAAAATAATTAAGCTACTCTACCGATTGATACCGTTCAATTGCGGCTACAAAATAGACTTCGATTTAGAAAAGGTAGGACGAATTAGTATAGGTGTTAAGAAAGTAGACTATATTAAAATCAAAGATTTAATTAGCGTATCACGATTCGTACCCGCAACGTATTAAAATACGAGCACGCCCTTACTGGTAGTACGTACATAAAGCATTATTGATAGCATTAAAGCATTATAGTTTATATTCGTAAACGGCAGTCATTTTCATTGGGCGTTGTCTGTAATTTATAATTCATTATATAAAGTTTTAAGTGTTATGTAAATTCAGAATTCAGCTCTGTTTGCCTTGCTGGATGTTATTAACGAATTTATAAAGAGAGAAGTAGTAAATGTACATAATAAACGCTATTAGCTTAACTTGTGCAAATATTGAAATATTCATATATGAATCATTCAAATAATTAAATTTAAACAAAATAATTAATTAATAGTGCAGGTAAATGAGTTTGTTATTTATAAGGCATAGTTCTTACTAAAGTAGGGCGTCTTAAAAGACTTTTAATGTAAGATACACTAGAACAAGTCCACTCGCCTAAAAGAGAAAATGAATTGACAGTAAAAGGAATTATAGATATAAATTTATATTCTTTTTCAATAATATATTATTCACTACATGATTAACGTTGGGCATAACTAGAAGGAATACGGAAATTTCCCCATATTATTTCCTACGTTCACTACTCTTCCCTCAGTTTTCGTTCCTCAACAAATCTATCTATTGTTAACAAATCCCTAACATACTCTTGCAACACCACTAATCAGCTTTCTTCCTAACTCCAACTCATTGTCGTGTTTAAATATGGTAACTAGCCAGTGATCTAAACCAATCTGCAAAAGAGTATCTCTAATAAGGAATGCAGATGGTAGAAGGATGGAAAAAAATATCTGCTGCACCAGCTTTAGAAGTATTTGAAATCCACGATCACCTCTAACTGATTAAAACCTCCAAGTTATCTCTGTCTTTACTCTTATTTGTTATGATCACCCTCCAGTTAGTTAAATGTTTTAGGTAAGTAAATAAAAGCGTCAAAGTATATTAAGAAATATCTATTGCAAAATACTTCAAGTAAATTATAGACACGGGGCACATCAATTTAAGAAATAATCATTCCAATAATCGTCAGTTCAATTCAAAAATAACATTGCTAACTCAATTAAATCAATGGCAAATCAAAAAAATAATAAAAGGCACAATTAAATCCGGCATAGCTAAATAAAATAAAATCATCAGCTTAAAAAATCGCGCATCATTTGCCAAGAACAAAAATCAATTATGTAATTCTTAATAAACTTTCATTTGTGCCATCGTATTCCAAATTTAGTCGTTTATCAGTTAGCAATTTGATGTTTCCTTCACTGATAGTATTCGGTCAAATACTATTTACCACACTTTACTAAATGATATTTGAACTTCCGTACTTACTTTTATTATTTAACAAAATTGTACTTGGTGCATATTAATGGCTTAAACTTTTGCTACTTCCCGATTTGTTGTTATAAATATTACTAGTAACACTTGAAAATAATTTTACTTACTAGTAATTCTTTAAAATGTATTCAAAATATTACGGAAAAAACCGGCGAGGATTTTAGTTGCAATGGTTTAGGGAAAATACTACAGACTGTTTTGGCACTGTGTTGACCGTTGCTCATATTTACGAAGGATCAACCATGATTGGGAAATGTGTTTCCACCGCCAATAGTGGATCAACTGATCCCTCTGAATCTGAACTCAAGTTTAACAGACCAATTAGAAATTGTGTGAAAAACTTTCAAATGAAATATCTGACGTAAATTATAAATATTTTTTTATTTGCAAAAGAGGAATCAGTAATATATTTACTATTCGCAATTGAGCTTGTGAGCTGCGTCAATCAGCGACATTCTCCCTTTAAAAACTTAATTAGTACATGTATCTTACGGTACAATTATGCATTATTGCCGCCTTATGGCGGCAAGTTACTTTGAAATTACCATAGTCATCGGTCAAGTTACGTCTTTCTCATAACCTTGGAGAAAATAATTTCTAGTGGAATTATATTGAAATGAGACCAGACGTTTGTTCATTTGCATGATGTATATCATATTTTAAATTCCTCATAATTCCAAGTGATTTTTTATATACAATTGTCGTAGTTATTACGTTAGTTTTTCTCGAATTCTTTCATAAACAAAATATCTCCTGATTTACTCCCACAATCATGTCTTCTTATAAAACATTAGAATACAAGTTATTAAATAGCAAGTCAAATCAAATTACCTTTTTTTACAACGTAAGAACACTCGTTCTCAGAAGTTCAAAAAATGTTATAAGAGTATCAACTTTTGAAATTTTAGATCTCTCATTTTTAGAAGTTAACTCAGATGAAAGATAAAAACAACTTATATTTCACAATTCAAACAATTTCAGTAATGCAAAATCATATTTTCTACTTATTAGATTACGTACAGTTAATCCCAAATTATATGGTAATTTTGGCTTTGACACATTCAGTTACCCAATACTCCCACCTTTCCTCATCTCTTCCACAAATACATATGTTTCAGTTTTTCATGCTTACATTTTTTCATCCTTACATCTGCTGTCATATAATCTGGCATTGTCTCTCCATCCGTTATACTGAAATATTTCTTATCATATCCCCCATTCTTTATTTTTTGCAATTTTTTTTTTGTACCTTAATATTATTCATCCCTACCTCAACTTCATTTACAGCTTTGTCCACGTCACATATTTCCTCGAACCATCTGTCCGTAGAACATCCCACGCTTTCATACAATTTCTTTCTCTCGTTTGTCCATTTATTCATACATCTACCCCTTATTTCATCCTCCTGACTATTTGACTAAATGATTTTCGCCAATTTCGCAAATCTTACTAAGTTCTTTATTCCAACATTTATATTTGACAGGTTGCAAAATTATTTCACTCAGTGTTGACTTTTCTGTTTCAATTATTCTTCTCAGTACTTCACATATCACCCTTTCCATCTCCGCTCTTTCTTTTACATTTCACACTTCCACTCTATATAACATAATGCTTTACACACAAACTTCCATTATTGTGATCCTCATTCTCGCCGAAACCCCAAAATTGCCTTTCCCATACATCTTAATTTTTCCATTGATACTGTAGCTGCATTTACTGCCAACCTTATATGCCAGTAGCAACTACCATTATAATTTAACGTACTTATAAATATTTATTCGTTTAGATGAGTTGAATCTTGTTGTAATTTACTTCAAGTCCTCAAGATTCAATACCTTCCTATAAAAGTGAAGTATAAGCACAACTCCTCCACGTTTGTATTTACACATAATTCACGTTTTTTTTTTCGATAGCTAACTAAACAATTGGAAAAAAATGTAACAGAAGTTTCCAAATTGTGTAAAAGACAAGATAGAAAACGATAGAAAGTAAAATCAACAACGTTTACAAACAAATCTAGTTTATGTGACTTCTGTTCTCTATTTTCCTGATCTTTATTTAATAAATAAATAAACAGGCTCATTTCGAATGCGACGAACTTTTTTTCAGAAAGAGATCTCCTCTGGAAAATCCGATCTTCGGATAAAAAAGAAACTAGTAAAAAACGAAAAGAAGAAGAAAAAACAACAAAATAATAAGAAAATGGAAACTGAAAAAATAAGTTCGAATATCGAATGAGCATAGACGAGAGCATGGCATATTTTACAAAAGAATCATCTAGCTTTTCATGACAATAAATTAAATCAGTTTTATAAATCATATAAACATTAATTATATAAATAAAATATCAAATATAAAATTAAAAAATATATCAAATAAATTGCACATAACATAATTTACATAATAAATGATACCGAAGGAACGGTAGCTGGCGGACCATTGTAAAGATATCGAAATTCTCCAAAGAAAGCACGACTTGTTCAATATGCAGACTAAGATACACACTAAGCCACACAAATGACAAGAAAACAGCATAGAATCAACAGTGAGATATTAGTCAGGTGTTGCCCACGACCTTTTTAGTGGCGAGTATCCAGATCAGAGCCCAGCAACCTCAGACCTCAAAGATCTCAAGGCAGTAAGTCCCTACATCTCAACGAAGGAAGTTGTGTAGCCATGAAATTACCAATGAAAAGAAAAACGGAAAGCAAAGCAAAGCTTAGAAAAGCAAAGATTACCAAACCAAAGCCTTCGGTCCAATGAGCATCCATGCGGAGACCCTTAAATTGATAGCAGAGAGAGAGAGAGAGAGAGAGCGCAAGTGGCTTAAGCTTTTAACAGCATTGTTATATACCATTTATAGACTCGGAAAAATACCTTCAGGTTGACTCAGTGCTGTCCTTGTAACTCTCCCGATGAAATCAAAATTCAGACTGACTCACCGCCGTCTTTGTAACTCTGGCGATGAACATCAGAACCACAGATTGATGACCACAGGATGATAAGTGTAATGTCTCATGTTCTAAAAACTACTTACGGATCACATACATTCGAAAATATAAAAGAAGTGGGAGCAATAAATCTTTTCGTGAACTTCAAGAAACAAAGCTCGTAGTTTTCTCCAAGCAACCAAAAACATCTATCATTTTATATATATATATATATATATATATATATATATGTGTGTATATATATATATATATATATAAATGATAGACTCTCAAGCATTTCGGTAACTGGGAGCTGTTATGAATGAACAAAATGATCTGAAAATCGAGATCATGGCTAAAATCAAGCAGACTCACGACCTAAGTCTTCAGCACCGTGTGCAATTATTACTATCTTACACATTTCCTGTCCTACTATATGTATGTAAAAGCTGGACCAGGAGATGGAAAATCGTATAGAATCCTTCGAAATGTAGCTATACAAGAGAATATTACGTATCTCATGGATGGCAAGGCGGACAAACATCGAAGTCCTCAGTGTGATGGACAAATCTTTAGAGCTGATGACAACTGTCAAGGAAAGGAAACTGCAATATATCAGACACATCATGTCTGTGGAAAAGCATAAAATCCTCCAATTGATCATCGAAGGGAAAGTTCAGGGCAAAACATCAATAGAACGACGACAGCCTTCATGAGGGATCAGAGGAGAAAAATCAAAGAAACATAGTAGAGGTCTTAAGGGGTGCAGTTTCTAGACCTAAAATAGCTAATTGAATTGCCAACCTCTGCAGGGAGTCGCCATTGAAAAAAGAAGAATAAATTATATTATTAATAAATTATATTAGAGTGAATCTCATAACTGTTTCCTGACAATAAGCGAAAGTTAATTATCTCCAGAATTAAGCAGAAATGTATGAGCTGAGTTCCAAAGTAAACAGAACTAATTGAGAATAACGCATTCTCATGGCACTTATTGACGGCTGCATGAGTTGGAAAGGTATACCCTGTACTGACGTTCAAATCTGCATGATATTCGGACGTATAACAGCCGAGTTATTGCGTTATAAGTGGCAGTGTTTTGCATTGGTGCAAAAGTAAATATTGAACATAAATCAAACTGTAAGTTCTGATTTAAAATTTGTGAATCGTAAGTTCACAAATTTGTATATTGAATCGTAAGTTTTTTCGTTTGTTTGATTATTATTGAAATGTATTCTTTTCATGGTGTGAAATTTTAGGAC
>WYDF02119660.1:0-10178 GCA_009867245.2 Adranes taylori
CCATAGATTGTTCATGATATGACCGAATCAAATAACCTAACTGTCCATGTCAGCAATTTGACAGATTATGCAAGATTTTCTTTACCCGGTGAATTTAATAATTTTTTAAATATATAATTACTTTTTTCTGCGAATGCAACTGAATACGGGTAATATGTTTTTACCAAACTATTATTTACTAATTAATTGATATATTTTTATTATAGCGTAGTGAATAAAACATGGTGTTAAGGAACACTTCGCCAACGTTTAAATTATTATTGAGCCATATTCTTTTATGCTGTCTTATTAATTATGCAGATAGTTTAGGGCAAATAATATATGCAATAAACTGTGGTGGAGACGCACACACGGATTCCTTAGGAATACACTATGACAAGGATCCATTACAGGGTAAAATTGGTATTGCCTCTGATTATGGTAAGAGATTGCTAATTGGAAGAGTTCATCCTCATGATCATATATTATATCAAACTGAACGTTATCATACGAACACGTTTGGATATGACATTCCTGTAAATACGGACGGTGATTATGTATTGGTACTGAAGTTCAGTGAAGTTTATTTTAATGCACCTGATCAGAAAGTGTTTGATGTTGTACTAAATGGGGACCATACCGTTGTTTCTGACTTAGACATATATGACAAAGTAGGAAGAGGAGTTGCTCACGATGAATATGTACCATTTAGTATAATTCAAGGTAAGCGTACACGTGTACATATAATTTAAAGCACTGATTCTGTCGGAAACTGTTGCAAACTTTTTATATACAACAATCATACTTAAGATAAATGTACGTTTATTTCGATAATATACTAAACAAATATGTTAAACTAGATGATAACCCATCGTAAAACGACTATCCATTACGAGGTCATATTTTATTTTGTAATTACAAAATTTATATATATATATATATATATATAAATTTTGTAATTACATTTAAATAAAATATGACCTGGTAATGGAGTCGTATTACGACGGGTTATCATCTAGTATTATATGACGTTGTTTATTTATTTAAATTTACGATGTAGTTGATTTATATATGGTCAACTTGGGCCAAAAGCGTTCCAGACAGACAGACAAAGCTAGACATTTATAATATAAGTATTGTAATCTAAAAACAATATCGTCAAAATTCTAAGAAGCTTTGAAAGCAGTGACTTATTAAGCATATAAGCGTATTTAATTTCAGAGAGATATTAACTACTGTTTGATTGAGGGTTTAACTTACTAGTAAACGAATACTTCATATGCCTTGTGAGTAGGTAAAATTCAAATTTTGGGAATGAGGTATCAACATATTTAGTGGTAGACACACAGTAAACAATTTCTTCGAGTTGTGTAATTAACTATACGTAATTTGAGTCTGAAGTAATTTGAGCAAACACACTGACTTATGTTTTTTAAATAAGAATTTATCAAAGTTAGAGCTTTATTTAATCTTTTTTAAGTTTTATCTATTGACAAAAACTTTTAGTCTTTCTATAACACAGAACTCCTAAAAGGCGGTATGTCTGTATCTGCCAATTCAAACAGAGCTGTAGATATGTTAAGGAACCATTTTGGTTATTTAAAATATTGAACGATTCTCACTGATAATATTTTTTCAGAGATTGCATTAAACGTCGCCAATATTTGAGGTTTATAATTTTCATATAATTGTTTATCGGCTCTTTTATAGATTAGTTTTATTACTGCACATTTCAGGAAAAATGGAATGTCTATCGCTTCATTAATGTAGTAATATATTCACTGCATTTTTGTATTAGGAATTTTCTTTTAACCACGGATTAAAGTAGATATTAATTCTTATCAGGAGAATTTTATTTCTTGTCGCGCTTTTAAAATTATTTGAAGGACGTTTAAATGGTCTCATTATTTGATATGTTAATGGCTAAATTGTCATAAGTTTAGAGCTGAAAATTAGATTTTTTGAAATGTTTATATGCATTCGTTAAATTCATTTGCAAGTTATGTCCTTGCAAGGAAATAACTGTCCTTTACATCAACTGGTTATATAATTTTTAATTCATTATTTCCGATTAAGATAAAGGTCGAACAATAATTTGATTTGTATTTTAATAGTGAATAAGGATTCACTGCTTCAGTTTGACAGTAAATTGTGTCATGTTGCATGAGCACGTAATAATCCGGTGATTTTTTCCATTTTGTTTAACGCTATTAACGGTTTTAATGATTTTTTTATTTGAAACTGATAAACATACCATACTTGAATGTTTTTTGAAAAAAGCAAGTAGATTTTAAAATGCATTAATATCATTTTCATATAGTTCAAGTATTGAGTTTCTGTCTATTCTCATATTTGATTTCATTCAATTTTTGTCTTTTCTTTATCAAACTTAACTTGTTTAAACAGGTATTTTTGCTTTCACTTACTTGCCTTTTGTTTTAATTACAATGTAGCTGGTAATTCATATAAACCAAATATTGAATTCAGTCAGATGCTATGCTGTGAGATTCTCATTGGGCTCTTTCTACTTTTTTATTTAATAGTTTTACTGTATGGCTTAGCTTTATTGAGCTTGTTGTTTATAGTATTTTTTTAATAGTTGGCTGAATTTATTTTTCTTTACATTAATGTGTTTTTCTATTACATGGACGAAATTTAGTATTAAATTCTAATATGTACCCGATTTGAGTTTCTGAGACTAGTTAATTTTACAGAGCATACAACTTTTGTATTTGACTCGATATATCACGATAATCAGGTGGCTGCATATGCAGTTTCTTTTAATGCTGCGTAAATAACATACGAAATTCTCTTCATTTTACACAGTAAGTACAGTCTGGTACTTACCAGTACAAGTAATGGACAAGTCTGTTTTAGTGATGTTTTTCTTGCAGTTTTGACAAGTCAGTGTAGATCATTTATGAGAGTCAACATTACATTTATGAATGGGAAAGAGTATTTAGATCCTTGATACCTTTTCTCAAATTGGAAATATATGCTGTGTGAAATTTATTTATGCCTACATTTCTTTTAGGCACAGGCCGATTTCTAAATAACCATTTTATTAATGCTATTTTATTTTAACAATTTTAGGACGATTTCTATATAATGGCGAGGAATCAGATATTAGAGGCGGTAAAATTAGAGTTGAATTTATCAAAGGCTACAAAGATAATCCGAAAATAAATGCGATGCTTGTAGTTAAAGGCAAAATTGATCAGGTTCCAAAACTTCCACCAATAGAACTGGAACCAGTAGAAGATGTCGTTAACAGGTATGTGTAAGTCAAGAACATTTTTGTTTTTTGAAAATTTTGAAGCCAAATATTTAATTATAATTTCTAAAATTATAATTAAATATTTACAGTAAATAAACTGAAATAAATGAATAAACATTTTTTTTTATTTGAAGAGAATTACAGTACGAACTTCCTTTTTAAAATATAACATACATACCTCGAATTTAAAATTGTGGAAAGAAAAGAAGTTCGGCTTATGGACACACGTCCAAAATAAAAATCATACCTTATTTCAAAGCTCTTACAACATCAAGATCAGTGGTGCATATCATATCTTGGTGGCTCTTTTTGTTCAGGAGTTATAACCCTTCAAAGTGCCCCAACATACCTAAAAGAAATCACTTATTAAACACTATACACGCTATTACAGCGACTAAAATTGCAGCACACGGTTACTATGATGTATAAAGATTTGTTTTATCACCATGAAACTGAATTAATATTGTTTTTCAGGCTGTATTTAATAAATTTCTGTAACTTTCAAATTAAGTGTAATTTATTTCCGAGTACCATTTCATGATGGCATTTTAATGACAGCATGAATTGATGTCATTTTAATAACAGCATGAAATGGTACTCGGAAATAAATTGCAATTAATTTGACAGTTACAGAAATTTATTAAAAACAGCATGAAAAACACTATTAATTTAATTTCATGGTGATAAAACAAATCTTTATACATCATAGTAACCGTGTAATACAGTTTTAGTCGCTGAAATAGCGCGTAATAAGTGATTTCTTTTAGGTATGTTGGGGCACTTTGGAGGGCTACAACTTCTTGAACAAAAAGAGCCATCAAGATGTTATATGCATCACTGTTATAAGAGCTTTTAAATAAGGTATTATTTTTAATTTTCGGCGTGTGTCCATAAGCCAAAGGCAAGCCAGAAATTCTTCTCCGGACTGTACGGCGAGTATTTTATCAGTATATTTTTTATTTACTTGGCATATATTATTCTTTAACATAACAGTGACAAATTACTAAACGTGATTCAGGAACTGTTGCAGCACTTGGATCTTAAGTCTGTAAACTTATGTTTCAAAGATGTAATTAACAAAGTTTCAGGAATTATTAACCGCGAAACCTCTTTTGAAGTATAATTTTTGAAGTAATTCCGTAAATTCTTCTAACCTCACTAGTACCAAGATATTTAACTTCTTTCCTTACTAAGATCATAGTTAACAATTTTTGTAAACGATTGTTAAGGTTCTGCAAATCGCTATGTTAAGACATCTTTAATTAACATTTTGTATGAAATCGGTCACCTACTTGTTTTTCTTTTTAATTAAGATTTTATAATTGAATTGTAGGTATAAGGAGGAAGAAGAAGTAGTGCCTAAAAACTATAGACCAAGCGGACCAAAACATCCTGATCCATATACAATGGACGACTCGTCGATTATGTTGCCCGTTTTCATTGCCATCGGTGCATTTATACCATTGTTATTCTGCCTATGCAAATTGTGATCCTGTCTCAATTTTACTTAGGAAAATTTTATGCTAATCGAAAAGGTAACTATTTGCAATTTTAATTGTATGAACTGACTACATAGAGAACGACTTGCTGCAAAAGGTGCTGCTTAGTCCTTTTTTATCAAATCTAAACTTCCTATATATTAGATTATATTAGATTTTTGTTAGACTCATAGAACATTTGATACAGCTACTTGAAAGCAGTGATTTTGGAATTACATGTCTAAATGTACAGGGCAAATGATTTTATTTTTCAGTGCGATCTTTCGTGAAATTATTGTAATTAAAAGTTATGTAAAAAGCACTGAACCAAAAGTACAAATTTTCTTATCTTAACATTTATTTTTCTTAAACTTATTAACAAGTCCTTTATGTATAAATAAATTTTTGAAATGCATTAGAATTCTGTGAAACAATACAAGGAACATCTATACAGATAGCATATTTACCGACAATTAGTATAACTTTTTGGTAACAAAAACTTGTTAATAAAATAAAATATTGTTTTTAGGGGAATTAGTAATGTATAGGGATTAACGAAAACGGGATTAACAAGTTTACAGAAAACGTCGTGGTTATTATGTTACTTTCCATTTTATACAATAAAATACCACATGTCCCAAATTCGTTAGTAGAATGTAAATTTTATGGCTCAACTTTGAGTATGCAAAGAAGAAAAATTTAGGTTTCAAAACTTTTATTATACATTAAAATTTTATTCAATCATTACACAGCTTGTACAATTTCAATACGATAAAGCATATCATTCAAATTTGTTTTTATCATATCGGAATGTATAACTAAATAATTAGTATTATGAACTAAACAAATAGTTTTTATATCCAACGGCTTATGTTGAAGTGGACAAACATCTTCTAAAATAACATATTTCTCCAAACTGCAACCATGCGTAAGATTTATTATAAATTCGGTGAGTTCGTCAGCTAATAAAAAAAAAAACGCACTAGCGTACATATTTAGTTTTGTAATCCCAAAGTGTAACGCACCGTGCGAAATTTGATGTTTTGCCTTGATTTCTTAAAGTTCTCGTCTTGATCCTTCAGTTTCAAAGAAAAACTTTTTTTAATTGTTGCATAACTATTTTGTGAATTACTTACTGTGAATTACGCAATGATGAAACCATGCGTGCCTCTGACTCATCCAATTACAGTTTTCCCAATGCTGAGAGAGCGGACAAGATTATTTTCTGAACGAGCAATTTTTTCATGTTGAATTTTTAAAGCTGTTTCTGTGAATAGGCCCCCTTCCACACGATTCTTGTATGAAAAATGATTTTTTGCATACAATTCTAGTGAATCTTTTAACAATTTCTGGCGACATGTTCTAGATTTCTCGATTAGTTTACACTATCCTCCATATAGGACGATGTAGAACGGCAGGTAACGATTGACTGCTTACTTGAATTGATTACTTAGTTGTAATTAAACTGATGCTATCCATAATGTGGTTCTACTGATTTAGAGATGCCTTCGTGGTAGATGTTCCGGTATTCTAGGTACACTTTCTTCGCCATCTAAATGCGATATTGATTTCAATGTTATCTAGGATGTAGATAGTTGTATATATTGTAGTGGTTTGCCAGATTGTTCGTCGATACTTCTTTTACGCATATGAGGCATATTATGACTGAATAGATTTAATGGCTTCAAAAATTATAGTTATTTTCTAAGGCAGTGTTGAAATAGTGTACTAGTAACAGATCTATTGTCTTATATGTTCTTGTACTAGAACAATTTTCACAAGTAGCAAAAAATGTAAAATAGTACATTACCTAATAAATTTTGTTTTTTAAATGATCTCTTTTTATATATATATAAGCAGCATATTTTTTAGCAATATATACGGGATCATAAGGTAGGCTAGTTTTGCGTTTTTGTAAATTGAAAGATTACTATGTGCTATTTTACCTTAATTTTTGGTCATAATTATTAATTTCTGAAGGTTGTGTAAATACGAAGTATTTGATTGTACTTAAATTGACCAAAATTTTAGTGATATTTACAAAGATTGTCCAAAAAGTTTGCAAATCTATTTAAGACGTATATACGTATCAGCAGACTTACGTCAATAGATATTTGATTTTACAAGGTTATACAATAGGTATGAATGATTTTTGGTAGACAATGGAATTGATAAATAGAACGAAACTTGAGACATTTATTGATGATAATTATTTGCTTAATGTGTCTAATTTAAATTTTTTTAATGTCATCATGAAAATTTATAATCGTTTCATACAAACCGTTTATAACAATCGGTTTACAGAAATTGTTGCAAGTATGAGGAAAATTAAGCATTACACACTATAGCGCACAGCGATTAATGTTTTTGTTTTTTTGCCTTCATCGTCTTAACATTGGTAATTATTGAGGATTTTCTTAGTTTGTAAGTGATTTACTCAGGTGTAGATCAATAAAACTACCAATTTGCTACATCGTTACTGGATTCTTTATTAGATAACGATTAGCACGATAATCCAAATCTTTAGACCAATGTGGAATGAATTTATTTGGAATTTAGTTGGAATCCAGCGTTATTTGCTGCGCCGGCTTCATTTCTTGAAGTGTGCATTTCATGTACATATTACAAACAAGGTGGTGTCTCAACACCATTATTTTTGAAGATTCAACAGCTTTTTGAGGTGACAAAATTGTCATTATGAAGAATAATGCGACTTTTTGATTTGTTTTGTTCAGAATTTTTGGTTTTCCTGTCAGATTAAAGATTTAATTTAAACAAATACTTTAACCTGCATCACTTATCAGGTCGTTCTATGTATTCACATTCTATTGCAATTTCATATTTTTGTGTAGGGTTTAAAATTTTTATATTCTAGAATTATAAATAGTTATGTTTATTTTCTAGAAATATAAATTTTTAATTGTTTAATTTTTGGTCATTGATAGCTAAACAAATTTTGTCTCAATTTGTTCACTATGGAATATTTATTGACATAGATCACATTTTCATCACTTAGTTTTGACTCTGACTTAACTGAAAATCATTCATACTTAAACCAATATAACAATATTTAACCAATATCATGATTCATTTATGCAAAATTGCTTTACAATTTATACTTTTTTAAAGTTATTTTATATAATTGATGACATTGTAATTGTGTGATACAAAGATAATTTGTCATAAGACCAGAAAACTTTTGGACAAGATTTCCCTTAGGGTACTTTAATGTGTTCTATACACCATAAATAATTTTAAAACTTATAATACGTGAATATAATTAATTTCCTATGGAGTATCAAAACGACTGTGCACATACTTTAAAATATTTATTGTTATAACTGGATAATGTTTAGTTGTGACTTAATTAAAGCATTTTTTTTTATCTATTATAGACTACTTAATTTTTATTTTATGTATTTGTTAATATATTTATTTAAATTTGAGTAAATATTGTTTTTATATATTGAAATTGTTATTAATGAAATATGCAATATATTAGTTGAAATTCGTACTGATGCTATTATAGTCGTTTTATTTATTAAATTTTTATTCTGCTTATGTATTATATGTAATTGTAAAATGTTATATCATTTAGAACCAGTTATTTTTATGAATGTGGTTTTAAAATACTCTCAATTGTGATATATTTATATAAGTATATCTCTTCAATTTCTCTACGAATGGCAAGTAGTGATACTTTACTTCCACTATTTACTTTTAGTTATCAAGTATTGTGTACACAAGTATCTATTATCCAACATACATAGAGTACAGGGATTAGAAGCACTTTTAAGGATGTTCCCTAACAAAAGTAATTTTTAAATTGGTTAGTTTCCTCAGATATGTTACTGATTGAAAGATGAGAGTTTCATCTCAATGATTGGTGTTTTTTTGCCGCGTTTTAAGATTTCTATGACTGTTAAAGATTCTAGAATAAAGGATCTGTATCATGGTCCATTAGGTACTTACTGTTTTTCAAAAAATCATAGTATAAAATTTTGATATGGTCTATGAGAACTTCAGTAGGGAACTTTTGAGGACTTAGGTCAACTTTACGAATGGATTTTGGCTTTTAATATTTGAAATTTCTGACAATATCCTGTCATCTCGATAGTTAAATTTGAAAGTGGCCTCAACTCAATACTACTATATGTAATTATTTTATTCCGAATCAAGCATTGAGCCTGTTCCCTTAAGATTTGATTACAGGGTCTTTGCGTTACAGGTTATATAATATCTCTCCATTTTATATTCTCCCTTATTATAGTTATGTCGTAAGGCTGTATGTATAATTGTATCTCTTATGCTTTCAGCATCACTCGCTTTACAACTAGGGTATAAGATACTTAAAGTTATGTACGAAACTAAATCACTGATTTGTTTAAGTTTTTCGTTTTTTAACAATGCACATCATTTTCTAATACTTTAGATAAGCTAATATTATCTAATATATGATCATACTGGTAATTAAACCCAGATCATGAAGTTTATCACTGAATCTGATCGTTATTAGAAATGTCTGCCATTGCTGTAGAATAAACGGGTTCATTCAATAAAATAAACAGTTAACAAATCATAGGCATTTATTTAAAATAATGAGTATGTCAACATGTTATCACAACTTATTTCCCACGAATACATTTCACAAAAAAAATATATTACTCTTATAGGAAACAACACATTAAAGTCACTTAAGAAACAATAAAATACATATAGAGTTAATTTACACAACACGTTGGAACTGAAAGTAATTTTACACCTGTTCATATAAATACATACAGGAAGGTAGTTTTTAAGCATATATATTTAGTTGAACGACTGAAAGCAATGCTTAGTCTTGAGAGTATTCTTACAATTACAATTTAAAACTAACATTTAAAGCAAGACACGTTATAAAATCTACTAAAACATATCGAAGTTACTTATGAAATAATATATACAACTACATATTTTTATAATGGTAGATTACCTGAACAAATTTACAAATCAATAACGTTATACGGTTTTATTAACTCCAAAATTGATCCAAATTGTATTTCCTGATTTAGTTTATTTTATTATGTAACCAGTTTCGTTTTTTCGTACAGTTTCAGGGCGAACAATAAATTAAAGAATTCTAATAATTTAACTACCAGAAAGATATCAGATATTAGCTACCAGATAAACATTGACACGAAATTAAGACTAGATTTTGTTTTCGTGTGATTGTGTGCTATCTCTATGGTTGGAATTTCTTATTAGTATTGTATGGTGCGTTATGCTAATTGGTATGAAATTTATACCAATTACAGATAGTTTTCGTGTAGTTTTGCTGTAAGAATATTTTATTGTTTATATAATTACGTGTGAGTGATCTTATTTTTTCTATATCGGATATTCTTAGTAGTGTTAGTTTGGACTGTTATTTTCTGTAAATTTCCTATATCAGTTAGTTTATTGTA
>WYDF02119671.1:0-10178 GCA_009867245.2 Adranes taylori
AGACCGCCCTGCACCACAGAAACATCCTCCATAGAGTCACCACACGTCGGCCACGACGTTGGACGAAGAAGAAGAGAATATGAATTGAGAAGCCTAATGAACAAAATTTCTTATCTTGACTATAAAGAAATTGCCATGCAAAGAAATTGTAACCGTTTATGTGACCGCCAAGAATTGAAACCTTTATATACAAGTAGAAAAATGAGCTGAAAATCATTATTGAAGTAGCCCTTATTCGTATGTAATATTTCTATGAAAATATTTTTAAAGAATAAATTCTGTTGTAGGAACTTTGAATTTAGATTTATGTTGTTATTTATGTTACTTTTTGATATCAAAGTAAAACATTTTGTAAATTATTAAAGGGTTTGTTTACATATTAAAGAATATTTTAAAAGGTTTGTTTACGTTCTAAAGGATTTGTTTAAATTTTTATATTTTAATAGATGACAAAAAATTGTTTTAAAAATGAATATTAATAACCGAGATTAAAAAAATTATATTTTTTTAATGATTGTTTTTAATAAAAGCTCCTTTACGTTTTGTTAACAAATAAAATATTATTAAATTTTCTAATAAGTACAATAAATATGTAGATGAACGTTATTTTAATTCTCTATCAGAAAATATGTTGAAACTAAAAAGTGTTTTATTGTAAAATCAAAATTTGCTATATTTAAATAGCACAATAATAAACGTATCATTAGCAATATAAACATTTTTAGTCATAAACTGTGAATTATCAAGATATTTAATTATGCATCCAATCAATTACTTTACAACTTAAGTAAATTGCGATTGTATTTCAATTATGGTAATATGATAGTGTATTCATGTACTCACAGATTACTAAATAAATAGATGTAATTGCTTCCTTACTTACTACAGGAAAAAGATATACATATATATTTTTTTTCAAACAACGTAATAACTCATCTATGCCCCATTCACGATGAAGAGTGCTGAGTGCTCATTTCAGAAATTAATTTACTTCATGTTTTATTACATGCATCAATTGTTTGCATAAAATATTATGCACTTAAAGTATTTTGATGCTTCATTATAAGCATGATATTTATTGTTTATAAGCAACTTGAGTACCCACACGTGGGTAGTAACATAAGTATTGTCAGCACTTAAAATACTAACCATTTCGATTGAATTTTTCATGTCTAAAAGACGAAAATGACATCATTAGAAGATTATGTTCAAATAACAGGCTTGGTTTCAAAATGGATGTGTATAGAGTGTTCAGTATTTTAGGAATTATATGTCTGTCGTTGTATCTTTTACAGGTTTTTTTCTTCATGTTCAGTCTATTTCGATGTTGACATGAATGAAATGATTAAACTAATCTTATTATTTGCTGTTGCCTTAATAGAAGTTTTTAGAAATTTATAAGGTTATCAAATTGCAAACTTGGTAAGTGCAAATTTGGGGTAAGTGAAACCCAAACAATTTATTTAATTTCAATATAAGTTTAAAATATCGGCATCTAGTGTAGAAGTCTCACAATAGCAGCTAGTTACAATACAGTTACAGTTACAATTCGACGACGTTCCCTAGTGTCTAACAAGGACTTTCAGCTCTGCAGTGGCATTTTCTTCTTTGCCTCTTCATCCACAGTCCCTTTTTATGATGCCTTTGGTCTTGCACGTTTCCTTTTTTCCTGGAGATAGATTTCTCTCTCGTTCGGTTCCAAATATCTTTGTTAGATATCACATTGGGTCAGATTATTTGGAGAATTTCTCTGAGGCATCTATTCAGGAAGACATGCAAGCTACTGTTGTTTTTGAAGATGACCGTCTAAATCTCACAACCGTATAATAACAGTGCTTTCACATTAGTTCCGAAAATTCCGAGTTTTGTCGTTGTGGATATTTCTCTTGCCTTCCAGAGTGGATACAACTGAATGAAGGCCTCATTTGCCTTTCGAATTATTGCTCTGACATCTGCTCTGACATCTGTCTTCATAAACTTTGTCTCGACGAGTTCAGATCCACCATCTTGACTTCGCACTCGAGGTCTTGCAGTTTCTTTTCCGTATTAAGATGGATCGGAGAGTAGGCAGATATCATCCAGTCATTGAGTCAGCTTCGACTGTATGCCCCTCTTTTTTCCATCTGTGCCTCTCCTCATCACCGTATTCAGAACCAATAGAAAGATTCTTGGGTATAGAATACAACCTTGCCAAACACCTGACTTGACTGTCAATGGTTCCGTTATTTTCCCTTCGTGACTGACGGCATGTGTAGTTGTTGTATGTCTCTTTAATTACTTTTGTTATCTTCTCCGGTAGCCCGTATTTCTGCAAGGTTTTCCACATACTGGCCCTTTTAAAGGCCTTTTCAAAATCTACGAACAGAAGATGAATGCTAGTGACAAATTCATTTAACTGTTCGATAATAATACGAAGCGTGTTAATTTGGTCTTTACAAGAACGATGACTTCTAAACCCTGCTTGTTGCTTTCTTATTTGTGATTCCACTTGTGCTTTTATTCTGCGTCAATACTTTACTTTGAATGTATAGGCTGATTCTAATTATGACAGTTAGAGTTCTGTTTCATAGGTAATTTGATGAAAAGTCCCTCTCTCCATTCTTGAGCCAAATATTCTTTGTTCCAAATCGTCTTGAAGATAGGTTACAGAAGATCAGTAGCGGTGTCTGGATCAGTTGACCGGAGCTCTGGTGAAATATTATCTACGACAGGAGCCTTTCATCAGGTTCTTTCATCAGCCTTTCATCAGGTTTACTTTCTCTATTGAGCACCTTCGTGAAGTGTTCGGGCCACCTTCCTAGTTTTGCTTCGTCGTTTGTGAGGAGGTCTCCTTGTTTATTTTTCATAGGTCTTCTGCTGTTGAGTGAGTCTTCTTTCTTCTTGGAGTGAGTTATTGTGACATTCTTCATACTTCCAGCACCTACCGCTTTCGCTGCCTTCTCGGCCAATTTTAAAATCCACTTCCTGCGATCAGACTTAGAACTCTTCTTCACCTGCTTGTCCTTGGCTTGATATTCTGTTTGAAGCTGGATTTTCTGGATGCCCATCTTACTACTGTTTAGTTTCAGTTTCTAATACGTGCTGTAAAGTAGCTTTTATCAGCGAAAAAGTTTCTCGTGACCGAAAACAATATCAGTTCGGTCCCAGTTTTCGTTCCGGCAAAAGTAACAGTTTTTTCGGTTTTCGGTTCGGTCTCGATTCGGGTCCCTGTGAATACCACTCGACCGAGAGCTAATACGCATATTGGTTTATCTACCGCGGCCTACTTGGTTTTAAAAATCTGGGAATAATTTTAAGGTAAGTATTTGTTTACAAATGTTATTTTTGAGAAATGATCATTGCTACGACGACTTTTGAAAAGTAATTTATTAATTGTTTAGGTTCCACGTGCCCATGAAAAATTATTATTGGGGTAAGTGGAAGTGCAGGGTTACACTAGCCCTAATTTAAATATTTTTTCAATTGTGGCCAATGTTTAATGATATTCGTACATATAATCTACAAAATCCCAAAGGTAACCCTTTATAAACACATATAGGGTCAGAGAAGCGTAAATAGTAAGACACTGGGCCGACCTATTAATATTCCTCATAGTGCTATTCTTCTAAAAGAGATAGGGCTCTGGCTTCTCTAAATGGCAAGTTCTCAAAAGCATAGAAAACAACATAAATACACCTTTTAAAGTTGGTTCGATAAATTCTTTGTTCCTTTTAGAAAAACTCATAAATTAAGTCTGAACGTATAGATCCTTTTGTGATGTACAATTATTTTAAACCTCTAACTAATGCTGCCCCAACCGAGATTTGTAATTTGAACGAAACTAGTTTTTATTTAGATCCTAGTCGTGAAAAAGTTCATTGACCAACAGAAATGTCTTAATGGCACAACGGGTACCGGCTTACCTGCTACGGGTAACAGGAAATTATCTACAGGACCACCAGATAATAGTAGGAGAAGGTGCTAACAGAGTAAAATTTAATATGCTCCCGGGTTCTCCAGGGATCTATACTGGAACAACTGTTGTAGAACATTGTCTTTGGCGATGTATTAAAACTAAACTTGCCCTGAAGAAACCAAGCGTTAACCTTCGCTGATGACATGACCATAGTTATTACGAATTTAAACACGTATCAACTCCGCGCAGCTGCTTCCTACGCGCAGGGCGGCTGCACGGGGCGGGTGTGCAGGTTGTGCATCGCAGAAAGGCACCTCAAGAAGAAAGGCGCCATTTTCCCTATTTGAGTAAAACATTATTTTATTATATTAGGATGAGCATTTCCAGATTTAGCGCGGAACATGTCCCGAATCGAATTTTGAAGACTAATCCCCTTGCCAGTTTGGCGAAATGAAGTGAGAACACCTCATTTTTTTCGTTTTTTGGATAATGACCTTTTTTTAGGTAATCCATTTCCAGTTTCATACTTTTAGAAGAACAATTGCAGCGAAAAAAGCTAGGCGTGTTAATATTTAAATTCAACGCTTCTTTTAACTGTATTTTCGTTATTTTTGCTATTGTTATATATATTGAATAATGCGTATGTGTTATTTTTGTTATTTTATTTTCTAAACAGTGTATTCATTGTTGTACTAAACGCAAGAAAATATTTTGCACAAAGGCGCCTCGAAGAAGCAGCTTGGTTATCAATAAGAAGGAGTGGTAGGAATGGACTTTGGGAAGTTGAGGTCAACGGGTATAAAGTGCCGATTAGACGACAAATTAAATATCTAAATGTCTTACTTGAAGCTAGATTCAGATGTACCCAACAAATAGTAGCAGCTACCAATAAAGCGAAGGCAGTGGAAGCCGCAATCAGCAGACTTATGCCATATATTGCAGGACCAAGCAAGGGGATAAGAACGGTCTTATCCTCGGTGGTCCACTCAACTTTGTTATACGCAGCCAATGCGTGGACAGCGTGAGCTAAAACCCAAAGAAATAAATATCTAAGAAGGGCAACTAGGATGGTAGGGCTGAAAATCATACGCAGATATTAGATAGTGTCCACTGACGCAGCAGCTCTTGTTGCTCTTGTTATAACAGCTCTTGTCCCTGCAGATCTCTTGTCTAAAGGAGTGGCACGGAACGGGATCCCAGATAACTTATTGAGACAATCCTCCTTAGTTGAATGGCAGAGTAGATGGGACAAGTCTACATCAGGACGCTAGACACACCGGCTGGTAAACGATCTAGATAGTTGGATCGCAAGGAACCACCTCGAAACCATGTATTGGCTAACACAGCTCTTAACGAGTCACGGGAGCTTCAATTCTTATCTGTGTGGCATTGGTAAATGCACGAGTAGCGTGTGTGACTACTGTATCTCGCAAGAGGACAATGTTGAGCACGTGTTTTTAGTCTGTCCCAGATGGACCAACGAAAGAGCCGAGTTGGCGCACGCACTGACCCACAACATCAACGCTGACCTGCTGATTGGCAAAATGATAGCAGATCGCAGAAATTGGTGAGCGGCTTCTAACTTTGCGACCTGTGTCTTGCAGAAGAAGCAACGGACACAGCCCGATATCAGAAATGCAAACAAACTCAAACTTGACTGGGATAATATAAATTGACTAATCAGACACGAGCGGCAAGAAAACTGCGAAAAGAACATGTCTCCAGCCATTGAGATGTCATGCACATTATGTGCGATTCCAGGAAGATGATAGAACCGAGGAGGAAAGAGTTTAATGGATATTGATTTATGAAGCCGAGTCCCACATTACCCCATACAATACATAAACCAGTATGGGGCTCGCGTAAAGACCATTCCTAAGCCTCACAAAAAACAGGAATGCCTTCCCATGGAGCAACTAACGGCCCCAGTAAAAAAGAAATATTACCATTCTGTTGGCAGGGAATGTAGCTGGCAAAAAGCTACCACCGTTAATAGTAGTCAGAGGGAAAAAAGTATGGGACTCCTTAATGTCGCTTGAACGAATGTCTTACGCTGCGACAAGAAATGGGTGGATGGAAGCAGAGACATTTTCGAATTATTTTACTCAATTTTCTTCTAAATATTCACTCCAAAAGGCCAACTGCTCTAATATATGACGGGCATTCCCCTTATGTTGATTTACCGCTTGTTCTTGCGACAAGAGATGAAAGCGTTAGTGAATTAAAATTACCACCGCACAGCAGTCACTTTCTACAACTTTGTGTTTTTAGATCATTGAAACTAAATTGGGATGAAAAACTTGTAAAGTGGCAGAGAAAAAACGATAAGAGGAAATGCCAAAATCAGAATTCTCCAGCATAATTGCGACTACATGGAGAAACCTTAATTTTGATGTGGTAAATAGTGGGTTTGAGAAAGGCGGAATTTTTCCCTTGTCTGATAAAGTGGTTTGCCAACAAATTTTGAACTAGAAGCATACCAGCGATGGCTATATTCCTTGGAAAATGAAAATTGTGCACATAGATCTTCAACATCCTTTGTAGAATCAATTAGACCATCAGCATCTCGTGAGGATCAGATAATTAATCTGCCATTGTTATCTCAAATGCAAGGCTTTCTTGAATATTCTCGGAGGAATTAAATCCGATGCCACGTCAGAATCAAACTGAATTATAACTGGCCCCAATAAATTGTTCGAATCGCTTTTGATGGAACACGTAAAACAAGTTTCAAATATGAAAACTGGAAAAAACATATCTGCAAAGGAGCGAAGATTATAACATCAATTGAAACAATAAATAATAATTGGCAGCCAATAGTAACTGTTATCGGAAGGGCATAAAGTCGCAAAGAAAGGAATCCACTCCTGCTGTCGAAAGTGACAAAGAAATATTACAGTTTCACGAAGATGAATCAGATGATGATATGCGACAAAAATAGAGGATGAAGAAAAATTCATAGAAACGGTGGCCCCTTTTTGTGTAATGTTAATGTGAATGACTGGATAGAGATGAAGCTTCTTTCAAATAACACAACAAAAATGTACGTTGCTTAGGTCACGGTGAAGGAACCCCTACTGTATGTGAAATTTGCGAGAGGGATTGGTTTATATCTTCTACCTTTCATAGGCCAAATGTAGATGACATTAGTGGCATTAGTCCTGAAAAAATATTCAAGTTATTGGCATCTTCCGTTATTGATTAATGAAGAGAAATCAAGTTCACTGTTCAGTTGGACTCTTAAGGTGACAAGGTGACAGTTAAAACTAAATAGGTTACTTTTTGTTCTATGTAAAAGAAAATAAAAGGTATGACTTCCAGTATATGAAAGAGATGGGATGGCGATCACGTCCACGAATTTTTAATCATACAGTGCATTATTTGGAACACAATTTTGAAACAATCCGATGAAAAAAAATTCATGTTGATGGTGTCTGCGCAGCTACAAAACATTGTATTACTTAAGTGTTGACGGTAACCTTAAATATGTTACTTAATGAAGTTTTTTTGGTAGAATACTAGAATAAATTTTCGAAAATTACAAAATTTTCTTTTTTGTATATATTTCAAATATGGCATTGAAAAATTTAATTTTCCATATTTTCCTATATATACATTTCTGTAACTCTTTCAATTTTAGGGGATAGCAATAGTGTCCCGATTAGAAAGTCTGCAACCTGTAATTAAAAAATGTACAATTTTTAACTTTGACTGTCAGCTTATAACTCTTCTAATAAATTCAATTAGAACAATAGTTGTTTATGGTAAACTAAACAAAATTAATCTAACCTATAAATCGCCTACCCCAAAATCACTCGGGCCCCGTATTTTCGCTGTCCGCTTTGGCGCGGGCTACTGCCGCTTTTTACTTACGTTTTCCCCGTTGCCGCCTCTGAGTTACTTCTTCCCCTTGGCCGCTTTGCGCAAAATTGATGTACTTTCGTAACATGTGTACGAACAAACACATTCCCAAGTTTTATTTTTTCAACTTTCATAGAAACCGAAATATTTAATAGACAAATCTTTTTCGAGAAAATGGATGGATGGAAATGGAAGTGTATAAAACAAAAAAAAACGCTGCATATATGTTAAATTTCAATTTAGAAAAACAATTTTTAATAAAATCGAAGGAGCTTTTGGTAGCCTATTCAAAACTTATACAAGAGTCCTAAGTTTTATAGTTCCTGAGATATATCGAAAAGTTTGTTAAATTTGAAATGTGGCAACGTCGCGTTCTATACTAGTTGCAGGCAACGCACTAATTTCAATCGACGCTTAATAAAAGATAATATTCCTTTATATTTTTTAACAAGAAAAAAAAATTAGAATTTTTGTTTTGCGGCAGATTGTTCCTTATGACCCGCTCTTTGAATGACACTTGGAAGGATTGCAGTGATATGAATACGAGAGAAGTACTAAGGTAAACAAGAAAATAATTTCAAAACAGGAATCCTATATCTTTCATATACCTATACGAATTACATACGTACCTGGAATATGAAAGACAAAAATGTATAAAAAAATCGTGGGCGTGAGCCACCCCATTTGTCATGTACTGGAAGTCCTACGTTTTGTTTCATCTTGCATAAAACAAAAGCAGAATCTTTAAATTTTGACTGTCACCTTATAACTCGTCTATTAAATTCAATTAGCACAAGATTTTAGGGTACATTAAGTAAAATTAGACTAACCTATAAATCACCAAGCCATATTTGCCTACGGCGCGGACAGCTTCGCTATCCCATTTTCCGTGGTCTTGACTCACTTTTTCCCAGTATTTGCCTACGGTGCAAATACTGGCAATTCGTAGGCGATTTGCCATGGCCTACGATCGCCCTTGACTCACTTTTCGACTAATTTCTAAAAGAGCAGTCTGGCGTGCGAAGGTGATGTGCCTTGACCTTGTGAATTTGTCTATGCATGAATTTGCTTACTCATTACTTCCCTGGTTCCCATATTTGCCTACGGTGCTGACAGCTTCGTTGTCCCGCTTTGGTGTGACCAGCTGCCGTTTTTGCCTTACATTTTCCCCACTGCCGTTTTGAGTCACTTTTTTCGCGCGTCCGCTTGGAGCAAAATTTAAATCCCTGGATCTGATGCATGTCCCCCAAGTTATATTTTTTTAACTTTCATAGGAACTGAGATATTTAATGTAGTACAATAGCCGTTTTCGAGAAAATGGATCGCACATTTTACAAAACAAAAAACACACTGTAAATACGTTAAATTGTAATTAAAAAAAAAGTTTCAAATCAAATTGAACGACCTTTTCGTAGCCTATCAATAAAGTTTAGTCAAGTATTCTATCTTTTATAGTTCCTGAGATATAGCGAAAAGTTAGTAAATTTCAAATGTGCCAACGTCGCGCTACACCAGTTTCAAGCATGGTACTAATTTCTTTCGGCGCATAATACAAGATACTATATCCGATCAAAATTTCAGTGTTCTAGCCTTAAAACTGAATTTCAGAATAAAATGATCATTTTGAACCCATCTCAAAATTATATTTTGCACCCGCCACTGATAACAACATTTATTCAATTGAAAAGACACCAAGTTATATGTCTTATAGTCTTATGGGTCTCATACAACGTAAAAGATTTTTTCCTGTAACTTTACATATATGTGCTATTATTTAGGCCAAACATGTATATATGACTGTTGAATGTCGGTTGCCATGGCGACAAGGTGCGAAATTTTAAGTTATTAAGGGTCATACTTTTGAAACGATAAGAGTTAGACCCATCATGTGTCATATCTTTTAAAATAGAATTACAAGAGATATTGAAATATATACAAATATACAGGGTGTTACTAAAACGTTTTTTCAAAAAAAAATATTGGTCAAAATCAGTTCAGTATATTTAGTTGTTCGTATTGGTGCAATTGAGGCTTAGACATACATATGCTCCCTGAATTTCAGTTTTCCATCTTTCATAGGAACTAAGATATTTAGGGCAGAATTTTTTTTTCGAAGTCAAACTACTGCGATTCTAAGTCGTCCGTCTTTTTTAAACTCACTTAATTCCTTAAATATTAAAGGACCTTTCGATACAAGAAATAAAAAGAAAACACTGCGAAACTTGTCGAGAATGTGGACCGCAAATATTTCAAAAATATAACAACCTGTATATATGTTAAATTTAATTTTAGAAAAAAAATGTTTCAAATAAAATCGAAGGGGCTTTCGGTAGACTAAAACAAAATTTATTCGAATGTCTTATCTTTTAGAGTTTTTGAGATATGTTGAAAAATATTTTCAAAAACATTGAACATGGCAACG
>WYDF02119682.1:0-10178 GCA_009867245.2 Adranes taylori
TTATACAAATTAGAAGGTACTGTACGTGGACTAGGGATGGTCCTCGTTTTTCACACAAACTATTAGACCTACAGCGACCAAATTCAAACCATATATTCGTCATAACACGAGGATGGTTTATAGATATAAAAAATCGGGAAAACGGGAACACATACTCAGACCATTTTCAGACTATATAGTCGTCCTAACACGGGAATGGGTTTTAAACACGGGAACGCGGGAATACGCGAACACATATATTAGACCTTACTTATTACACACTTATTAAACCATATATTCGAAATAACACGTGAATGGTTTTCCAACACGGGAACAGGGGAACACGGAAATGTAAAAATCTAATGCCTGTTGGTGTTCATTTTTCGATGTTCATGCCTGTCAACATTTTTCGGACAACCATTAGATCTACAGCGACCATATTCAGACCATATATTCGCCATAACATGAAAATGCGTTTTAAAGGCAGGAATGCGGAAACACGGAAATACGGGAAACATACTCAGACCATATATTCGTCTTAAAATGGGAATGGTTTTTAGACAAAGGAATGCGGAAAAACTGGTGTACAGGTACACGGGGACACATATTCAGACCATATATTCGAAATAACACGGATATGGTTTTTGAACAGGGAATGTAAGATCACGGAAATACGGGAACACGGGACATATAAAAATGTAATATCGGTTGGTCCGTCAACATTTTTCAGACAAATCATTAGATCTACAGCGATGATATTCAGACCATAGGAATGCGGGAAAACGGGAATACAGGAGCACACAGGAATACGGGAGCACGCCAAAAAATACTCAGACCATATATTCGTCTTAACATGGGAATGGGTTTTAAACATACGAAACAGGAACATATATTCAGACCACATGTTCGTAATAACATCGGAATGGTTCTTGAACAGGGAATGCGAGATCACGGGAATGCGGTTTTTTTTCGCGAAACGAGGTTTGCGGGTTCAGCTAGCCGTAGATATAAAATATAAAATTCACACGCCACTAAGAAAAAATATCACCCTAACAAAAATAAATATCAATTACACAAATTTGCTGAAAGAATTGGAAAATCATATAAATTTCAATACTTCAGTGAAGATATAAACACAAAATTCAAAGAATTCTTAGAAGCAACAAATACAATAATCATTTCGATTCAAAAGAAAGAATTCTACAACGAAAACGACAACTGCCGAATAAGGAATGTTCAGAAAAGAACTACTAGAAAAAAAGGAGAAAAAATACATAAGCCTCAAAAAAGAACTAAGTAAAATAAGAAATACAATTACAACACATAGAAGGAAAAATAAAAAAGAATACTTGTCACATATTGTGAAAAAGACCATACAGAATCCTAGAACATTATGGGGAACACTTAATTCAATTTTAAACAACGGAACAACAAAACGAAACGACAACATAGAAGAAATAGAAATTAACAACGAACCAGAAACTAGCGAAAAGTCATAGCTAAAGTCTTCAACAAACACTACGCAAACATTTCAAAAAAATAAAAAGCGCAAATATAATGCAGACGACCAACGAACCCGAAGATACAAAAGTAGTTCATAGTCTCTTCCTCAATCCGGTAACACAGCATCAAGTCGAAAAAGTAATAAAAGATCTACCCAATAAGCAAAACAAAGTGAAAAGTCAAGTATCAGGAAAACTTTTAAAAGAGATATACCCAGCAATGCTAAACCAAATAACCAAACTCCAAAATGTATCCATAAAACAAGCCACTGTGCCAGAGATGCTTAAAATAGGAAAAATTACACCACTACATAAAAGCGGGAACAAGAAATGCATAAAAAACCATCGCCCAGTAGCCTTTTAAAGGTATTAGAAAAGCCAATATTGCAGCAAACAACTTTTGTAGAAACCCAGAAATATTTTCAGAAAAGACACCGCGGATACAGACAAAAGACAAGCACCAAAGTAGCGGTACATGATGCCATTCAAAAACTATATTCAGCAGAAAAGGCAGCCATGATATGCACAGACCTCAACAAGGTCTTCGACATCATACCTCACAATAAATTACTGAGAAGACTTGAAAACGCCAACACTCTTCAATATTTATATGAACAACATAAATGAACTAAATCTCAAAGGAAAATTAACACTTCGCAGACGATGCTACCCTAACATACAAGAACGAAAGAGAACAAAATATCAATCAACAAATGCAAGAAGATCTTATTACGCTCAAGAAATACCTAGATTATAAAGAACTAATGAAACAAAAAACGGTCTACTTAAGATTGAAAAAATTTTCAGAACACTCTTGGATATCGATAAAACACAACTACAAAACTTTGAAAGACGTTATGGAAACAAAATTTCTAGGCCTACACGTAAACAATAAAGTAAGCTTTTACAAACATATAGGAGAAATAATACAGAAAATACGCATAATTAGAAACCTTCTAAGAATAAAAGCAATGTATATACCCGAAGAATTCAAACGTCAATTTTACCATGTCACAATCCATTCATAACTCGCATACTTATCCTCGGTTTGGAGACATAGCAAGAAAATCGCCTTGGATAAACTGCAAAGACAACAAAATCCCGCAATTAAAGCAATATACCAGCTACACCACAAAACCCGATCAAAAACATTATACGAAAACAACAAATTGCTAACAATCAGAAGTATAATCAATGTAGGAACATTAACTTTCATCACAACACAATAACAGACGAGAATCTATCAACAACTCAATAAATAGCATCACAACCATGATACAAGAAACTCAAGTAAAATCCACATGGACAGGTGTAGGACATGGAACTTCGGCAACCAAAATCCACTACACAAAGGAGCCACATTGTACAACAAAACACAAAAAATACGCGAAGAAAACAAACCAAACTAATTCAAAAAATTACTAAAAGAATACATCTTAGAACGCGAGAATAATCTTTAAGTGAAAACGACTACGAAAAAAGAAGAAAATGACTTATTCATATCTTCATAGTTACTTAAGCATGGTATAAAAGACATTTTATAATTACAATAACAATCATTAATTATTACTTGGAATAAGATCAATTTTTGATATTCTCCAGAGTGAGAATTTGCAACTATTTGTCTTTATATCTCTTGTGTAAATAAATTAAATTGGGTTCTTTGTTGACGTATTCAGTGTTTTTGGCTCTTAATAGCATTTTTGATAGTTGTCTGATCTTAATGGGACGATAAGAGACACATACTACGTACCTGTAATTTTATATGTCCACGACTCCATAATAACCTCCGTACATTTTCTAAGCGTAGCAAATTTTAAGTATTGCAGCCTTCGTTTCGATGTTTCAAATCGTATACAGGCTAAAAATACTACACAGCCGTAACGACAAGCCAACTCTTCAGACAAGAAATATAATCGTTGGATATTTTGTACAACAGATCCGGGCATCTCCTCAACAGTTTTGAAAATGCGTTTCACATTATCGAATTGACGCCTGTGAAAATATGATTTAAAAATTAAGATGAAAATACGTTATTTACAAAAACTTCATTTGTAATCTGTATTTTTTTTGTTTGTTTAACATTGATAGCACAAACAGGAATGCAAAATCAATAAAAGATCGTAAACCATAAGCCCCATTTTTCTTCTGCATTCTATCTGCAAAGATTGAGAGAAATGTTTAGGTCAACCATATTTACATTTTAAATAATTCTGTACTATTAATGTCACGAAAAACCAAACTATGCAAACAGTTTAATAATAAGAATAAAATAAAAATGTGTGAATGGGCCCGTCACTCCATTTGTCATATACTCTAAGTCAGAGATATTCAACCTGTGTTTAGTGGAACCATGGGGTACCGCGAACACTTTCTAGTTTAGACTTTTTAGACGGTTCGGTGAATCGACAAAGATTGAAAACCACTGCTCCACATTTTATAATATACTGCAAACGAAGGTTGATCTCTTTAGTTTTGACAATGTCACTTTATAGTCGTATATTAAATTCTATTAACTTAATAATTATTTCGGGCAACAACTGATTACCATAGAGCCTGTGAGTTAAGCTAAAAGGCTGAATAATGCTATTTCCAGTTCAAAACTCCCATAAGTATGCTTTTAAAAAAACTAGGAAATGAAAAGATTAACTTAAAGAACATAATTTACCTGCATGACTTCAAAGGTACACCCGTTTTTTCAGCAATTTCATCTAAATCTTTTCTATTCCTCGACGATAATTTTTTACCAAGCAATTCTCTAATAACACCATCTTCGAAATCATAATATCTAAAAATTATCATACACTCAATGTAAAGAACTATGTGTATATAGAACTGACTTTTCAATTAGTAACTGTCTTGTTAGTGGTTCTATTTGAAATTCCAACTGTTCCTGTAATTTATTTGGATTACTCATGAGCTTTTCCAAAAGAGAATATGTTCGATAGTGATCCAGTACATCACTTGCAATTAATTCGAGTGAAGCTCCAGTTGTTTGACCTAAGCCTCGCTGATTTAGGACAGAAACAGCTTCACTGGCTAATAAATTATTTATTTACATAAAAAAACAATATAACCTAATTTCTCCAGTAAATATTTTTTACCTGTATTACCATCAACCCATAGTTGATATATTTCTGGATCTACTAACGTGTAATTACTTATAAAAACATCAACTTCGGCACACATTATAAACGACAAATACTACCCATTTGTCGCACTTTCATAAATAAAAAAAATCAGATCTATTTTCAAGGTCCATTTAAAAGGTTAGATAATTACATTTCATCAAATTCGCGATTATATACTCTTCAACTTATTAAAAGACACACATTTCATCTTAAAAATGAGTTTCATAAGCGACTCAAATAAAGAAGCTACCGTACTAATTTACAATAAATAATTTTTGCAAGTGTTTCACTTTTTAAACTATATGTTGTAAACTAAACTCACTACGGTTGAGACATGTTACGCAAGCGCAAAAAGTATCGAACGCTTAAGTAGGCCGTGCACCAGACAGATGTCGCTGATACTCTTTGCACATACCATGTTGTCAGATTAACACGCCATAAATCTCAATTATTTAAATGTTCTAAATTCAGAAAAATAAATGTAAGCTTAGCAGCTTATACCAGACTTACCAGCCCATATTGCTTTTATTGATCTGAAAAACTATATGATAGTGTTGTTTCTAAGTACACTATTGAAGTTGACATCGGCAAATGGAATTAACGACGGAGAGATCAATGTAGTAAGTAAAAACACTATACATTACTATTAAACTGATTTATCAATTTTGTTCTAAAAAATTTATATGTGAATTTAAAGATCCATATGTTTCTTCTGTACACTATTGCATACCATATAAGTTCAATCATATACAAGTTTTACTTTTTTTACAGTACTCAATATTTTAAACAATTAATTAATCTATAATTTGTAATATTTTGAATGTAATGTAGTTTTGAAATGTGTGGAATTAATAAGTTAAGACAAAAGTTCTGTACAAATATTCCACACACCGATGCGATATCGTACCAAAACTGTCGTGTCGCAAACTTTTTCGCTGCGACAAATTCGCGAGCGGCGCGAAAGCGAAACTTTATATTCTCACTAATGCGAAAGTTTCGCGTAGGAGTGGGGAATTCTACTTTAATTCCCATGCAATCGTTTCGTCGCACAAATCCAGTATTTGGAAGAAATTATATTTTACTATAATTATCTAGTCATTTACTGCAATGACTAACTGCTCTCACAGTTTCTTGTTTTCCTAGTATTTTTATAGTCTTAACCACTTAAATTATAAATAATCGGATATAGCTTCACACTTTCAATCAATCTTTCAAAGCCATTTTTATAATTTCCCTACACACCAAATTATATACGCAAAACTGCAACGACAGCGGCAAAAACTATTAATGCGCGTCAGCCAAAAATAACGTTACACTGTAGCGATCCTTGGCGATTTGCTGCTTTTTAGTTTGAACGGTTGCATATTCCGCCGTGGCTATTGGTCCGCTGGGTTTTCGCAATGGTATCGGCAGTGACAGTTTTGCCGTGGTGTCGCGTCGATGTGGAGGATCCTTAATGTATCAGAAGTGCACAGTTTGTTTAGGTTATATGTCAAAAATTACAATTTTTGGTGTTCAACTTGTTGGTTTAAAGCAAGTTATAACTTTTAAACACAATACAAACTTTGTTTTATATAGTCATTAAAAGAAATATCTAATTAAAAATATACATATTTCAAAAAAGTGTTAACGTATAATTCACGTTACTTTGCAAAATCTGGCAAAACGCGAGAACGAACAATCAGAAAACTAAAAAGCATATGGCGACGTATTTCAATAATTTGCAACACACAACAGTTCAGCATTTCATTATTAATTTCGAAACATAAAAGATTTCGCGAAAATAAAGCGATATTTCCTCAAAAAATACTAAAACTCATAATAAGCAAACGCCAGTCAATCGTGAGCCGTATGTAGAACACTAAAATCAGTTGGATTCTAGTGGCAGAAGTAAATTTTATAGACAAAACATTTTGTGACACTAGACGGTGAAAACAATTTGTTAATTTTTATTATTATCTATGCGTGTAAAAAGGACCTATAGTTAATTGTTAGTTGTAAGTTATTCACGAAAATGAAATTTTTAACGTCTGTGATATTAAGAAATTAGTTAATTCCCATCTTATTTCTATTTTTCAAAAGTTCCATTTATTGTATGAAGAATATTAACTATTTTGATTTATTTATGAAAATTTAGTGATATTAATATTATATAAACATATTTACAATCTATACATACAACGTTATATTTAGATAGTGAGTATTTTGTACATAGAATCAAATTTCCAAAGAATACATAGATCTGACTGAACTATAAATATAGTGAAATTTTTGAAATGTCATCTGAAAGTAATGAAGACGTGGAGAAAACTAGTTCCAGTATTTTGGATACCCAGAGACTTAAAAATGATGGTAAGTATTTTCATCAATTTCCATTTTATTTATTCTGATATTTATCTTATTTGGTTTTAATAGAATTTCGTACCATTATAGTGAAAAACTTGCTATAGTATAACTACATTACTCTGAGGGATCTATATATTTCTTTTGTAACAATTTTTACGCTATATACTTGTGTTTGTTTTGTTCCAAGAACAAATTCAGTAGGCTTAATGTTAAAAGCCCACTGCAAAATATTTATATATACCTGTATATTTTAAATGAAAGGCAATTTATGCTTGGAAATTTTCTGCCGCCTGTAGATGGCATTAAGGATTGCAATGTGGTATAGGATGAAGATTACAACACAGAATTAGGGAAAAACTCCCATTTTTCTTTATCAGCCTCTTTGGCCGTAAAAATGCTTTGTCACTTTCAATTGGTCCAGATAAAGAAAAATTGGGGTATCGTCTGGCTTACAATCCACCATAATTTTCAGAATCACGAATTTTTTTAACAAGTTTTAAAATCTTTTACTTTTTTGAATAAGTTTTTGACGCACCGTACGGCACTCCTGGGGGACTTCAATATTTGATTTCAAGCGTTTAAGCTATTTGTGTATCTAAACGTAATGTGTACACTAACTAATTTACAGTAACGTAATGCAGTGTATGATTCATACCAAGAACACTGTAAAATGAGTAAAATTCACATTTTGATGACCGGTGTGAAATTAACCATAAAAATTTTTGTCAAATATTTTCGAAAGGAATATGGTTTCGAATTGAAACTACTAAAATAAACTTAGAAAAATGAAAGTATAAAAAAATTTCATGCATTCTCCTTTCCACTATCAAATATTCATATCTATTCTTGTTCTCTCATACCTCTCTTGCAATTCCATATCCTTTTATCTGTGTGCGACATCAAACTCACACCTTATCCCCCGTTACATCCTTTCATCCATTCACACATAGAACATCTACACCTCTCGCATACCCTTCTTCTTTCTCCCATCCATTCATTATATTCTTGCATACCACAGCTTCCAAATATATATATTTTTACAATTTTCTCTTTCAAATTCCCCAACACCTTCTTTTCATATCTTACCATCTTCTTCAGTCTATACACCCAACATTTTATTTCATCCAATTCTTGTAGCACAATTTCACACGGTGTCGATTTCTCCACTTCTAACAATCTTTTGATGTATCTCATTATCATCCCTTTCGTTCCTTTCTCTCCTTGACCGCCCATACTTCAGCGCCATATAACATAATACTCCTTACACATACTTTCAATATCATCAACCTCATTTTTACCGAATCACCAAACTTCGCCTTCCAAATATAACCCATCCTTTCAGCCGCTACCTGAACTTTCCTTGCTAACATACTGACATGATCATTTGCGGATCCGTTCCGACTTCCATATACCCTAGGTACTTCATTTCTTTAACCATCCCAATTTGATTTCCATTTGTCATCTTGTTTACATTTATTTCCAATCCTCTTTTACACATATATTTGTACACTCTATCAATCACTTCTTGCATATCTTCCTTATTACTTGTCTTACACACAACATCATCTGCATACCCGACGACCAAAGTTTTCCCCTCCTACTATAACTCCTGCTTGACCTTTATGCAGAACCTTTTCTAGATCTGATTGATACATATTAAATAAACTCGCACTAAATGGGCGTCCTTACTTTACGCCCCTATTCACCCTAAACCACTCAGACACACACATATGCAGGCTCACTCTCACCTCTGTCCCCTCATAGAGACCTCTTACACTGATACACATTCTTTCTGAAATTCCAACATCTCTCATTTTCTTCCATAGATGATTTCTTATAATTCGATCGATCGAATGCAGCCTTCAAATTTATAAAGATTAGGTACAACTTCGTAGCCCGTATTATCTCCCGATTTATAATATAGTTTAACGTAACTATATTATATGCTGTAATCTTATTCCCTTTGGCACCTCCCTTAGCTTTATCTTTTCACTTTCCCATTGTTTATCGTACACACTTCCAGTTTACCTATTTCCCTTCATCTTACTATTTTTTCTTATTTCCAGACTTCCTCGCATTAAATTACTCCTTTCCCTGATACTTTCACATCCTTCCATTTTATTCTCTCCAAGCTTCCTTACAATTTTCTTTTTCCTTCGCATTCCATATGTATTCTTCTTCTATTTGCCTTAACTTTCCACCTCTGTTTTCTTCCTCTGTTCATGTTTATGTATAAATTTTCGAAATAGTTGCTTCTAACCCCACTCATATCGTCTTTGGTAGAAGATGCACTGTACACTCGTATATAACAAATATACGCAAAGTTTCTGAAGAGTTCTGAAATAATTTCATTTAGAAAATTTGATATAATGTTGATAATTGCGTATTCTTAATGAGTATTTACTTAATTTACAAAAAAAAGTTGCTTTTGAGCCCATCCATAGCGCATTTATTATAAGATGCACTTTACACCTATAGCGAATAAGATAGCGAATAAGATTGAGGCAAAGTCTCAGAATTTTCCTGAAAAGTTCTGAAAATAATTACATTTTAAAAACTTGATATAATGTTAATAATTGTATAGTATTACTGAGTATTTAATTAATTCACCAAAAAAAGGTTGCTTCTGACCCCACCAGCGTATTTATTATCAGATGCACTTTACACCTATAGCGAATAAACGCAAAGTTAGGAATTTTCCTGAAGAGTTCTGAAAATTATTACATTTTGAAAATTTGATATCTCGTTAATAATTGCATGCTATTAATGAGTATTTAGTTAATTTACCAAAAAAGTTGCTTTTGACCCCACCCATAGCGTATTTATTATAAGATGCACTTTACACCTATATCGAATAAATGCAAAGTTTAAGAATTCTTCTGAAAAGTTCTGAAATAATTACATTTTGAAAATATGGTATAATGTTGATAAATGTATGTTATTAATGAGTATTTAGTTAATTTACCAAAAAAAGTTGCTTTTAACCCCACCTGTAGGGTATTTATTATAGATGCACTTTATACCTACATATAGCGTATAAATGCAAAGTTTGAGAATTTTTCTGAGAAACAGTTCTGAAAATAATTACATTTTGAAAATTGATATGTTATTGATAGTTGAATGTTCTTAATATTGTAATTAGTTAATAATATAAACCTTTATTGGCATAAGTATTTACAAACACAACTCAATATATACATCAATATTTACATCACAACCT
>WYDF02119693.1:0-10178 GCA_009867245.2 Adranes taylori
GTATTAGTATTAGTATTAGTATTAGTATTAGTATTAGTATTAGTATTAGTATTAGTATTAGTATTAGTATTAGTATTGAATTTTAAAATTGATTTTCTTTGTTGTGTAGCAATTTGTTAAGGGCCAGGTAAAATTATCTCGCGTATCTATGGTTGAGATACACAGATTTACAATTCATTATAAAAACATTACGCTTAGAAATGTATTCAATTTAGGGGTTTTACGAATTATTAAGCACTCAAATCTACACATCGCTACATTAGGCCGACTAGATCTTCTGGTCGCTCGCTATAGGAGCTACTTTCATTATTATAGAATGTTATCTGAATGTGTTGATCTTTCAGATACAAACTTGTAAATAGGCAACCCAATACTTTATGTATTGTTGTATTATGTTGTTTGTGTCTATATTTAGATACAATATGAGAAAAACATTTATCTTAAACCATCTATTAGGATATCATTTTACAAACGAAAACAGTTGTTACATTTTTTTCTTGTGCTACGAGGGAATGTTGCAATGCAAAATATGAAATAAAATTATAAAAACTTTGAAAGGACGGGGCCAGGAAGTTTATATATATAAAATTATGGACGTGATATGGTCAATGTGCGTGGTATAGTAGGTGGTATGGTAAAACAAGAATTTTCAAATTTCGCGCTATGGCAGCAGCAACTGATCGTATGTGTTTCGAGCGAATCAAGTAAGTTGTAAATCAGTGTTTGTGATTTTTTTGTGTCGCGAAGTGTCGCCAAACAGAATTAATTTGAAATTTATTGTTAGAAACGGGATTAAGTGTAGTATTTGTTAAATAACCTTGTTAGCGACTATACCATGTCACTACTACAGGTTTATGAATGACATTAAAAATATCGATGGCTGAATGCGATACACTTCTGCCGTGATTAACATTTGTGTTCATGAAAACTTATTGAAATATTCGTCTACTCGCTTTAGAAGGAAATGGTATTAATTGCGCAGCAAGAGTGGAGCAAACAAGCTGAGTATCCTAGAGAAAAGAACGGTGCTGGACATGGCAGCTAAACGATTGCAAATAACAACAATAGAAAATATTGAGGCGGATATCAATAAAACTTCATTGACTAAAAAAATCTGCTTTGTTAGAAATGCAAGTTAGCAGAGAAGATGTTTATGCCAAATATAATGTGGCACGAACAAACATAGTTTCCTGTTGTGTTGCTAAAGCCACACAACGCGAAATCACGTTTTCGATGATTCAAAGTATAAAAATGTAATTTTGGACTTCTAAAACGAGTTTACCAATTTCGAATCAATAATTGAATTATTAATTTTGCGTAGAATTCTAGAGGCTTGAGTATCAATAACTGTACTCCCAAAACATGGACATGTTTGGACTTCCAAAATTAACACAAGTTTTTGAACCCAATGTACATTTTTATAGTCTAATACTTCTAACACATAATTCTCAATCCAAATAGTATAATTATTGATTATGGAGTCACGTTTCAATTATGGTTCTATACGAGTGTTTTTGCTTTGTTACTACCGTGTATAGTGTAATTTTATTTGATTGTGACGATAGTTTCAACCCTTTTGGGCCATCTTCAAACATACAAGGATTCATATGGGTTCTATTATTCGGCTGCCAAAAGAAACATATTGAGGCTACGAGGGATGGGACTTCAGTGCCTTAGCTGTTAAAGTACAAGGCGAGGGTCAATAAGTAGATAAACGGGAGCAACAACACGAAAATGACTACGATTACGAGGCATGGGGGCTATGAGGGATTGGACTTAGCGGTGTTAGCTTTAAAAGTACAAGAGGAGACTTAACAACTAGATAAACAGGAGCAACAACACTACAACAACGAGACATCGACTACGAAGAATTGGGGCTACGAGGCATTGGAGTTTGTGGTATCAAAGACTAAACGAGAGAGAGTCAACGGCCAGATAGACGGGAGTTGACCCCTTCCCATTTAGTATTGGACACAACTAAGTCCAATCCCTCGTAGCACCAATCCCCTGTAATCGTTGTCTCGTCGTCTACGTGTTGTTGCCCCCGTTTAACTAGTTGTTAACTCTCGCCTTGTACTTTAAGAGCTAACACCACGAAGTCCCATTCCTCGTCTCATTTGTCTTCTTCCATGTTTCAAATTTTTGAAGTCTTTGGGCCTATAGATTGCTCCGGTAAGTTAAAGGGACCTAGCGGATAGACGTTATGGTTCCAGTTCAGTGTTCTGGCTCATCTTGATGGGCAAACTGATTGTTTGAGTTCTTACAAGCTTTGCGATGCTGCCGTCTAGTTGCACTGAGAGACCTTGGATCCTTTTTTTCCTTTGCTGTTTGTATAAGATCTTTCTCATTTAGCTCTTCCCTTAGTACTTTGTTTCTAATATACCAAGGTGCATCTACCGATTTGCGTTGTAGCTTATTGTCAGCTGAACTGGTAGCTTCTTCAGATTTATTGGGTTCTATTACTCAGATTTCTGCTACATACATTAGGCCTGTTACAAGTCCGCCTTTTAGAATTCTCATTCTGCTTCTCATGGACAATTTGGAGTTTTCTTTTAGTTCGTAGTAAAGCATATGGGCATTTCTGCACAGACTACCGCTTTTTTTCTCTTGATATGTTTTCTGTAGTCTTTATTATGATGTAATGTGACTCCCAGATACGCAACTTGTTGCTTAATTTTAATTATTCTGTTAGTTAGCCAAAACTCCTCGCAGCCTTTCTTTTTGGAAATTCAACTGTTTCGGCTTTGAATGAATTTAATTTAATTTTTCAATTTTTGAATTAGTTTGCTATTAACTGCAAGTTTTGTTCATGGAATTTCTTGTGACCGTGGTGGTTAGATGAGAGTGACTACTGCAGTTATGTATGCAAACTGAAACAGCCTGGCGTTGTTTTGCTTCTACAGCTCAGGTATATCGTATGTTGTACAAGATCGGTGAATTCGTATTATGAAATTTTGTTTTGTATTTTGTATGCAAATTTCCTATCTTCTAAAAACGATGCCATTGTCCTTGTTATTGCTAAAGGGCATTTGGCTTGAAGTAGTTTGTGCACTAGTCCATCACGCCACATATGCTCATAAGCCTTTTCCACATCAAGTAGCGTAGTTAGAACAGCTTTCCCTCTTCTTCTAGCTGCTTCTATAGTTTTATCTAAGTTAGAAACATGTTGTACCTCAGCCAGCAGGCTTCTAAAATCGAAGTAGTTAGCACTGATGCTATGATTATTTTCCGGCGATGTTTCTATTTCTTTTCTTATTAGAACTTCTACAACTTTGGAAATACCGTTTATAGGGCTTATTACCGACGGATCTTTTTCTTTTCTAGGGATGGCAATAATATTTAAAGTCTTCCATTTCAGCAGATAATAGCCTGTTTGCACTATAGCATTAACATAATGTAGAGATGGTTTATGGCTTCTTCCGGAAGTAGCTTTAGTGCTTGGTTTGGAATATTATTCGGTTCAAGAGATTTTCTAGGGCTTAGCATTTTGAACACATTTAGAACTACTTCTTTTTCAAATCTACCGAGTTTAGGTTTTTCACGCTTTCTCTTGATTTAGCAACCGGTTTTGCTATGTCATTGTCCACTGACAACGTGTTTTTAAACTGTTGTTTTCTTAGTCGCCCACTAGGAAGCTGGCATTTGCATCTCTTATTGGCCTGTTTGAAGTGGCATTTTTCTTCAGACACTTTAAAATTTTCCACAGCTTTCCCTCCTTTTCATTCATCTCTTCTGCGGTTAGTTCTAAGAATTCTTCTTTTTTCCTTGTTAACATTCCGTCTACTCGTCCTTGCAGTGCTTTCAATCGGTTTTATCGTGTGGATGTCTGGTTTTTGAGTATTTTTTTCTTTGTTTGTTTTTCTCTGAAAAAAAATCTTTTTCCTGCTTGTTGAGGTTCCACTGATTTGCGATATTGGTGGTTATAATTTTTTCTTTCATGGACCTATTTATTTCAGTGGTAGTTGTTGCCACTGTCATATATATTTCTTGACTTGTAAGACTTTCTGCCGGAGTGTTTGTGAAATCTTTTATTTTCTAGACATATCGTGAACTGCTAATTTTTGTTTTTGGTGTTATTGATGCAGTGAATTTTGCTATTTCCGCCAACTTTGGAAGTAATATGATTGCAGTTCAAATTTTATCTGCACTTGGAGTTATTTGTGAGTATTATGGGCGATAAAGATATGTACAAATTCTTCTCAACTTTTCTTGTTAGTGGGAATAGAAGTGGTATCCACCGAAGCTTGTATTATGGAATTTGTTGATTATTTTGAACAGTTCTTTCTCGGAACTATTTCTGTTTCTGCAGTTCCAAGTGTTTTGCATTTAGGTGGCCGTCTAAAATGCAATTGAAAATTTCCACAAAATCTTATTCTATTGGAGTCTTGCTTGCTGGCATGTAACATTGTCCAGCGTAAGCACTTCTTCCAGGATGTATGTTTTCAATGCGACAGCTTCTATATCTGTGACCTTGATATCTATTTCTTGAGTGCATAATTACTTGCGGCTTAGAATAGCGACTCCTCTTTCTGTTTTGCCCAATCTGTCTTTACTTATTACTAAAAGTACAGCCCGGTATCTGAAAATTCTTCTTTGGTTTTACATGTGTTTCCGAGACTAGGATTGCCATTACGTCATGATCTTTGAAGAAAGTTTAGAGTTCCAGTATTGTATTGCTAATACCGTTAGCGTTCCAGGTTGCTTTGGTTACTGATGTATTTTCCGTGTAGTAGGTTAAGTAGAAGAGCTGGTAGCATTTTTTTCAATCGCGAAGTTTATTTGTGGTGTCTTCGTTTGATTCCACACCTTTTGCTGCCTTGGATTAGCTTAGATTATCATTGCCTGCGGCGCTTTCAAGCTTTTTCGCTTTCTGGCTTGTTCTAGCGCTCTTTAGCTGCCTCTGGGTTGCGGGGCATTCTGTATCAGGCCACATGTTGTCTTCCACAATTTACGTATTTTGGGTTTTCTTGCTGCAGGGCCATATTGGGTGAGCCTGTGCACATTTAACACTTGTGTAGGTTGCCGCGCATCTATATAAACTGTAAACTGATCATGTTTGTGGCACATCTTTTAGGTTCTGTGCTAATCTTCACGTTTGTTACTTCTTTCAGTTAAAATACCTTTTCCCTTCGTCTGATCTTTCCGTTTTTACAACCACCAACGACAGAGTCTTTTTCTGTTATCCCTGTCTTTTTCATTGAGTTGAATTTTATGCCTTTATTGTGAAGGTCGTCTTCTGTGTCTTTATTTGGAGGCATTGGTGTAGCCCTCGTAAGACAACCTTGAGTTCCTTCTCCTCGGGTAACTGAAACATGTGGTATGCCTCTTTAGCAGCCTCTGTTATTTACCTAAGTTTTCTAGAATTTTCTACGTGTTCAGTAATAAGCTTTATTCCATCTGCTGCAGGAATAAAGATTTTACGACCGAAACCTGGTTGTCCTCAGCACAATCTTTGATAAATATATATGCTTTTCTGTTGTGCAATTGGACGCTGTTTTCTCATTTTCGGTTTTTCCTCTGGAAGAGGTGATTGACAGCCAGTTTTTCTTCCATAATAAAAACATGTACTGTGAAATCTCCGCAACGTAACACGAAATCGATGATTTTAAGGTTTTATTCGAGAATCACGTTTTGCGGTACCAGAATATACCTGACTCTAAAGCAATGATTTTGAGATGTTGACTAAAAATCAATTCTGGAAACGTAACTCTCAATAAACGATTGCAAGGTATTGTTTGAAAATCACAAAATTTGGAAAACCGAGAATATAAAACTATCGTCTCGAGAATATAAAATCTATCAATATAAAACTATCTTTGACATCTCCAGAACGTATCTCGCAATTAACCATTTTATTTAGGAAACAAATGTACTATATAACTCCATAACGCGATTTCCAATTAATGATTTTGAAAATTTGATCGTAAATAAATTTGTAGAAGATGAAGAGTACAAAAATATACTCTGAGATTTCAAAACGTAGCTCTCAATCAACGATTTCAAAATTTTATTAGGAAGCATGCTTTAAGACTGAAGTATCAGGCTATAAATATCTAAATATATATTTTCTGACCACCTCTATGACTCATAAACAGAACGCAACTCAAGAAACAGAGTTTCATATTTTCACTTTTCGTAGGAAGCGAGATATTTCCCGTAACGTAATTTTCTTTCTGAAACCTTTCAGGAGCTCACTGAAACCTTTCAGGAGTAGCTCATCCTGGCAGGAACCGTTTGTACAGTTTAACTTTGTCAATTTTATTGCCAATACCGTCCGGAGAAAAGTCAGTACCCATAGGTCAGATTTTTGCGTTACAAAACTCGCAGCTAAAGATGGTGTCTTCGAAACTGTCTTTGTAGCTATCTCTGCAGTACTCACAGCAATCGGATGCTCGTTGAACAATGCGAAAGGTATATTCTCCATAACTACTATTCTAACATAACTACTCCATAGCCACACGCGGGGCTTACCACACGCGTTTGGCTTCAGACAACTCTTGGACATTCGGTATCAGCTAATATGTCCTTCTGTTCTTTAAAGACCTCTCCCTTTCTCTTTGCCATTTTTCCCATGACACTAGACGTTTATCTTTGGAGGTTGTAACCCGCAGATACGCAGCGAACACTTTTACCAGTGCGTCTGTCGCAATGACACAGAGTGCGTCAGAAAATACCGTCTTGTAGACACAGCCAACTCCTAGCAGTCCAGTGCGTTGAGCTCTTCTAGCAATCCAGCAATCCTGGCAGTTGCCACAGCACTTACCCATACTAGCGCATCATACAGAACAGTAGCATCCACTACACTATACACAAGTCTACGCTTAGTAGTTCCAGTCCCGCCTATGCGGGTCATGAGCCTGGATATATAAGTGCAAACTTAGCTTGCTTTCGCAGCCGCATAATTTACATGAGGTCACAATTGGAGTGATTTATTCGGCACTACTCCCGGATACTTGACATCCTTGCTTAAAGACGCACGACGTCTGGGTACTTTCACGTCATAGATTGAGACCCTTCGTCGTCCAGTTATCCATATAGCCTCAGTATTCTGAGGTGTTAACTGGAGTTGATTCTAAGCCAGCCATCGCTAGATTGCTGCATTTATATTTATTTCGAGCACGTAGCCAGTTCTGAAAGTTGACGTTCGTCATATATGACATTCCACAAAGTTACTACAGCTACAGCTAATCTTTCAGCTAATTTTTCTTTTCGCTCTTTGTCCTCGGCTGTAGTATAGCAATGGACTCTCTCTCTCTCTCTGAGAGGTAGCTAAGGAAGATACACATAGATGTGGTAGTGTGTCTTTTCCTTCGAGCGCTCTCTTTATGCTGCTCCATCAAGTAGTACTAGATGCATTTTTAAGATCCAGCAAAAGCAACGCACAAATATCTCCTTTGTGTCTCGTGCCAGCCTGAACTGTTCTTCTTGATTGTATGTCAGTTTTCACTGCTTGCTCTGTAGATCTCTCTTCTCGAAAGCCGTACTGCGAATGATGTACACCGTCAACTTTCTTATAGTGCTCCTGCAGTCTGTGAAATATTAGACGTTCCAGAAGATTTGCTACTTTTTTCTAAAAGGCATGTTGGTCTCTACGCGCCTGTGCCTTTTCCCTTTAGAATCAACACAAGGTTTGATTCTTTCCGTGCTTTTGGGGATGTACCCGCTAGCAGAATACAATTGAATACATACAGGAGCACTAATGGACTAACCTCCACTAGCAATTTAGTTACACAACCCGGAATTTTTATCAGGGCCAGTTGCTTAGGCGTCCTTTATTTTGGTGGTTGCTAGTTGCAGTTCTTTTAAACCATTAAGTTCTCCATTTTCTAAAAGTCGGGTGTGCCAATTGTTATAAGTACTACTCCTTCCTAGAAACAACTCCCCTAGGCTTCCGTCAATATTTTCCGGTAGAACGCACCTCTTGAAAAGATGTTTAGTTACCACCTTAGATGGTAGTCCCTATGAATCTTCCTCTATGGACATCTTTAGCACATGTTTTTGGTCCTTTGCTTAATAGTAGAGCGTAGGATTTTGCGTGCTTCCTTGGTACTTTTGCATGTAACTTCTGCAGTATCATGTCCATGGCGTTTTAATATGCGCTGGTATTTTCGCTTGGCTGCATTGGCAGTCCTGCGTAGCTCAGCTATCTGCCGCGTTAACCAATGTGCTTGATTTTCTCTCGCTTTTGTTGAGGAAGGACATTGTGGTCATAATATTGCGTAATACGTGTCATAAGTTGGCGGATCATTTCGCTTGGACCACCTCCTTCATGGATATTCCAGTACTAAGCGGTGCCATTCTCAAACCTAATGGTCATATGCTGAGTCCTGATCTTCAATTCTGCATCTCTTTAGCTTTCGCTGGCTTGTAGGTTTTTCTAGGGTTAGATCAATGTTTGACGTCTTATCACGTCCGGCAAAACATGGTTTATTATGTCTATCTACAACAAAACTGCATCTATCACAAGTCCTGGTTTTCCAGGATGGAGACTTTGAGTTGAAACCCCTTCCTCTATCATATGACCAGGAATACCTATAGTTAATGTCTCCAAGCTTTGGAGGCATTCGAAAAATGCATCCAAGTTATCATGAGGGAAAAGTAGCAACTAGTCACTATTAGTCCTGTTAGCTTATAAATCCATACTTTGGATATACAGACAACATAAAGTGAGAGGAGTGGTCTTAAGTGCTTGTTCAGCATTTTGATAGATAACACGTGTAAGCGATAAATGTGTAAAAGATATTGTGTTCGTTGAGTGAAAAAAACTTATAAAGGAAAAAAGTTGCAAAATTGTTTGTTACACTGCATGTAAGATAGATATACGATGCGTACGTACTGTGAATATTTAAAAAATACAGAATTGAGTTTGCAGAAACAACAAGATATATATAGGATGGACAAATTTATAAAGAAAGAAATCTAACAGTATAGGAAGTATTGAGGAAATTAGTAGAAGTATGGAGAACATTAATAAAATCGAGAATGTATCAAAAAGCATAAGGGTTGATGACGATGACAAAGAGGAGGTGAACTATAAGAGGAACTGAATGCTTTAAATGAAATTAAGGCGGAAATAAAAGAATTGAAAGAAATTAAAACGGAGATTAAGGATATTAAATCGGAGAACGAGAGAAGAAATAAAGAAATGGAGGATAAAGAGATAGAGCTAAAGAGAACAAGATTCTGGAAGAGAGGATGAGGGAGCTAGAGAACAGGGAGCATTAGAGACAATAAACGGTCAGAAAGTTAAATGTAATCGTTAATGGATTAAATGACGAGGTGGTAACGGAGGAGGCGTTGAGGAGAGAAATATTAAGGAAGATACATAGCAATGTAAATATAACAGAAATGTACAGAGTTGGGAAGTTGGATGTTAATAAAAGATGTAAACCATTAAGTAAAGATGGACATCATGAAAAGGAAAAAAATGTTGAAGCGTACGGATATTTATTTGGACGATGACTTAACGAAAAAAGGGAGTGAGAGGAGAGGCGATGGAAAAGAAGAAATATAATGAACGTGTGAAAGTAGGGTTTAAGAAAGCCTGGATAGGGGGCGAGTTATAGATATGGAATGATAAAGATGATAAGTTGATTAGAGCAAGATAGTGGAATGATTAGAGCAGTAGTAGAAGGTGATAGGGAGACAGTTGGAGAAGAAAAGGGTACACAGAAAACTAATGAGGACAGGAAGTGGCTGTGTAAGGAAAAATGTAAAAGTAAATATAGTGGATAACAAGGACAACAATGGAGTAATGGAAGGAGAGGTGAAGTAGGATGTAGCAGGGAATGTAATGGAAAGTGAAACACGGATTTATGTTAATTTAGGGATAAATTATTTAGTCATGGGGATAAACGAAAGTAAGGAATTATAACCTATGTGTTGGAATGTAGTAGGGTAAGGAAGCAAATTAAACTATGGGGAAATAATTAAATATGTGAAACAGTATGAAATAATTTGATTACTGGAAACTTGGGTAGAGAAGGTTAGATGGGAAGAGGTGAGTAAGAGGTTGCCTGGGGGATATATATATATATATATATATATCTATATATATATATATATATATATATTTATTTATTAAAGTAGAATTTAATTCTCCTACAGTGCATAATTTAACTATATTACAATAGCCACATATGTTCGCACCGAATAAATAACATTATTCTGATTTGTGT
>WYDF02119704.1:0-10178 GCA_009867245.2 Adranes taylori
ATGTGAGGCACAGCAGACCCTAAGAAAGAGTGAGTCAAAAGCGGTAGTGGGAAAAATTATGTCAAAAACGGCAGCAGACCGCGCTAGAGCGGACAAATTCAAAAGACCAAGGGCTAATTTCTTTTAGAAATTAGCCGAAATGAGAGTTAAGGGGGATCGTAGGCCATGCCAAACCGGACAGCCCAACTGTCCGCGCCATAATCAAATGCGGGGAAAACGCGAATCAAGAGCGGCCGCAAGGCCGGGGCAAAGCGGACCGAAACCTGTCCGCGCCGTAGGCAAATATTGGGACCGGGGATTCATGGGTAGACTAATGTTGTTTTGTTTACCCTAAACACTATTGTGCCAATTGAATTTAATAGACGACTTAAAAGGTGACAGTAAAAACTAAAATATTCAACTTTGGTGTTATGCAAGATGTAACAAAACGTAGGACTTCCAGTATATGAAAGATGGGGTGGCGATCACGTCACGATTTTTTAAAATTTATTTTAACTCTATTTTTATATTTACTTTTACTAAATTATATTTACTTTTACTAAATATTTTGTTCTCTACAATTGTAGTATCTGATGATGTTATAGACAAGCGAAACCGGATGTAAAAATAGAAATGAATAACGAAGTACATAAAAAAATTTCTATAATTATAATATCAATCACAAAACCTTTATTAACATAACTTACAACAAATTTTACAAAACAGAAGAGTAGAAAAACAAGAATACAAACATCACAAAACCCACAAATTCCTACTTTTCTCCCCTAGAAGGAATAAGGAATCTTTCATCCTTCGTTTGCAGCTTTATACACATCACCTATGTGCTCTAACCATCTTTCCATAGACACATCCTATTCTTTCATACTCTCTCTCTCTCTCTCTCTCGTGCCAAGTCATACAAGCAGAGAGCCTTTCTTTCATCCTTCAGGCTTGTAAAATACACTATTCATTATTCTAAACTTCTAAAATACACTGGATAAAAATTAAACAAAATAAATATAAATCAGTCCTTGTAAAGATAATTTCACAGACGTGACAACGTGCAATACGATAGTAGGCTTACGATTCGTGTGGCGACAGAGTCGGTTCGTGTCTAGACAAAATAGGCGACAGTGTCATATGTGTACGAAGTTGGGTGAGTGGATGCGGCTTTGCGTTTGTGTGAGATACTTTCTAGTCATCAGAGAACGATGAAGTGCATGTGGTGTGCTAAACATGCATGATCGTGGTGGTAAGACTTGTGTGTGGCGCCCATTTGGCGCCGGTCCGAACTTTGTCTCGTGTCGATTCGACTTTTCAACGAGTTTTATCTCTCAATATAAATGGTATGTGCATGTTGCCAATGTTCGTTTAAATAAAGTATATTTGAAGTTTTGATTTTTGCATAGGTCATGGTAGATTTCTCGAAACTTTGTACAATAAATATAAATTCATGTGAAATATTTTTCCAAATTAAAAATAATTAAATTTTCCATTACAAAGATACAAACATTTTAGGTAAATTACCATTTTACCGCAAATTTTAGAGTTGGCGCAGAGCTGTTACAACTACTAACAAAAATACTCCCAGTTACCAGTACAAGTAGCCCCATAAATTATTTTTACTTCAAGTAATAAGTAGCAAGTACTTTTAAAAGTACTTGGAGTAATAAGTAATTTTACTTTAAACTAAAAATTACTTAAAGTACATTTTAATTACTTTAAGTACTTTTTATTTCAAACAAGTTAAAGTATCCAGTACATTTTAAGCAAAGTACTGGGAGTGCAGTACCTATAATTTGAAAGTACTGGAAGTAAACTTTAAAGTAAAAATGTACTGAATACTTTACTTGCAGTACATTTTTGGTGCAAATTGCTCAACTCTGAGTGGCCGGGATTTAGGGTATTTAGGGGTGGCGCTAAGAGTCGCTAATAAATGCACAAAAGAAACAAAAATGGAGGTTACCTAAGAGTCCTAAAACCATATGTAAAATTGTGTTCCAATTTGTTTAAACCTTTGAATCCACCAAGAAGAAACTTCCGGTCATCGCTGAAACCGGAAGTGGCTGAAATTTTGTTAGTACGTATAGCATGCATAGGGATCATTTATATTAAGGTGACCAACTTATGTACAATGAAATGGAGGACATCAGTGGCGCACTAGAACCTCACCAAAGCGGAAGCTGAAGAGTAAAATAAACCCGCAGACAAAGATTTTTTTATGTAAAAAAGATATTTTTTATAAACTATTTACTTAAACTGAAGAGTCAGACGTTTGTTTTCTTTTGCATTTACAAAGTCATAATAAAAACTTTTTTACGAAAATATTCTTGCACTAATTCCTTTACAATTGATGTTAATCGCAAACCAGAAAGTCTTCCTTGTCCTGTCCCTAACAAAACATTTGATTCGTTTAAGCGCGGAAAGAAACGTTATGTAGATGCATTAGGGGTGGGGATAGATAGTTAGTGTCAATTCGCATAATTTAAGAATTTCAGGCCAAGCATGATCCATGCGTGATTATTTAAGCCTATGCGAGATATCTTAACATAGCCCAAATGTGCGATGCACTTATGGATTTACCTACCCACAAATGATTTAAAAAGAAAATTTTGTTTTTCAAAAATAAATTTGAAAAGAAAATTAAAGATAATAAAAAACATAAACAAAAAAAAACGCTTGCCAGCGGATATCGAATCATCGAGTTAAAGTTAATCGTTTTAACAATTTATCTATTTCATTGCCATTATCCTCTATTATTTTGTGTATTCTTAAATAAAGAAGCGATCACCATTTCACAAGTTCAATTTGCATACCGCGTACGCTATAGGATTTCAGCTTACATAAGTAAATTTTTACTTCGATTTTGAATCGAAATTATGTGTAAAAAGGAAAGATTTTTGTATTGATGCTTTATGTGTACAATTTATATGTTAATTCATTACTAATTTCACGTTCATATATTTCTTAATTCTACAGTGAAATAGTATTTCCTATAAAACTCTATAGTGGCGATAAGCTATACCTTCGTAGCTTACAGGTGTTTCGAATTACGTCGGATATCGCACCTTGTTGTTTCGCCATTTGTGTTATGCTGAAGCGGATAGTTCAAATCAGATTCGAGCTTCAATTAGCATTAACAGATATTGAATATAATTATACGTATTCGGATCAACCGGATAATAAATAATATTAAATTCTTTATTTTTGAAAATTGGAATGAAACATTTTATTTGAATATATTAATTTATTTATATGCTGTAAGTATTTAGTTTACGTTTAACCTTAGACTGGAGCAAGTGATGGGACAACATGGATTGGGCAACATGAACAACAATGGAGAGCTCCTCGTGGATTTCTGTGCAAGTAATAACCTAGACATCGGTGGCACAATCTATCCTCTCAAGGTATCATGGCCCTAGAACCAAAATTGACCACCTGGCTATCAGCAGAAGGTGGAAGAAGTCTCTCTTGGATGTGAGAAATCGCAGAGGGGCAGATATAGGCAGTGACCACCATCTTATGACTGCATGCGTTCGCATCAACATTGCTGCCAAGGGAAAACGTTTTGATCCTCAAAGGAGGAGATTTGCTATTGGAAAGCTAAAGAACGAGAATAGCAGGAAAGAATATGCACTGAAAATAAGGAACCGGTTTAAGAGCCTTAGGGTGGATGATGAAAGTGATATAGAAGAACTGTGGTTAATGGTGAAAACTTCTTCACATACACAGAATGAGTGCATAACTTTAAGAACCCAAAATGAAAGGAGTGACAATTTGGGACCATATTGAACAGCGAAAAGAAGTGAAACTGAAACTAAACAGTAGCAAGACGCGCCTCTAGAAAATCCAACGTCAGACAGATTATCAAGCCAAGGACAAGCAGGTGAAGAAGAGTGCTAAGGCTGATCGCAGGATTTCAGGATTGGACGATAAGGCAGAGAAAACGGCAGGCGGTGGAAACATGAAGATTATCACGAGAACTCTCTCCAAGAAGAAAGTCAACCGCAGAAGACTACAATGAGACCTTCTCAGCAACGACGAAGTACAACTTGTAAGGTGGTGCGAACACTTCATTCAGGTGCTCAATAGAAAAAGTGAGGAAGGGGTTAAACAAGAACCTGAAGTAGAGGAAGAAATTGTACAGAATAGAGAAGGAGTAGGAAATGCAACTAACTCGGATCCACACTGCAAGGAGGAGATCAAGGCAGCGGTTACGCAGCTGAAAAATGGAAAGGTTCCTGGAGCAGAATAGTTCACCAGAGCTCCTGTCAACTGACCCAGATACCGCCACTGATCTTCTGTACCTTCCTTCAAAAAGACTTAGAGTAAAGAAAACTTGCCACAGGAATTGAGAGGGACTCATCATCAAATTACACAAGAAAGACGACACCACTAACTATCATAATTGGAGAGGAATTACCCTACTATCAATTCCAAATGAAATGTTGATATCTGCCAAATGTTGACGCGGGTGATACTCAACAGAATCAAACCACAAGTGGAATCATAAATAAGGAAAGAGCAAGCAGGGTTTAGAAGTCATCGTTCTTGTACCGACCAAATTAACACGCTTCGTATTATTATCGAACAGACAAATGAATTTATCACTAGCCTTCATCTTCTGTTCGTAGATTTTGAAAAGACCTTAAATTCTCTTAAAAGGGACAGTATGTGGAAATCCTTGCAGAAATCCGGGATAGCGGAGAAGATAACAAAAGTAATTAAAGAAACATACAACAACTACGCATGCTGTGTCATCCAAGAGGGGAAAATCACGAAACCATTCGCCGTCAAGTCAGGAGTTTGCCAGTGATGTATTCTGTCCCCAACTTTCTATTGGTTCTGGATGAGGTGATGAGGAAAGTCACGGATGGGCATACAGTGGAAGCTGACTGAACGATTTAGATTTTGCATCCTTATTTCCTACTCCGGTTCCTTATTTCCTACTCTCACAGAACCATCTTAATATGGAAAGAAACTTCAAAACCTCGAATGCGAAGGCAAGATGGTGGGCCTGAAAGTAAACTCCTCCAAGACAACGATTATGAAGATAAACACTAGAGATGTAATAACACTGAGAGTGAACAATGAGGACATCGAAAATGTAGAAGAGTTCACGTACCTTGGGAGCATAGTGACCCATGATAGTGGTGCATCTGAAGATGCGAGAGCAAGAATCCTAAAGGTAAATGAGGTCTTCATTCAGTTGTATCTACTCTGGAGGGTAAGAGACATTTCCACAAAGACCATAATTCGAATATTCAGAACCAATGATAAAGCAGTGCTTTTATATGGTTATGAGCCTTGGAAGGTCACCTCCAAAATCACCAGTTGCTTGCAGGTCTTCCTGAATAGATCCCTCAGAAATATTCTCCGAATCTTCTGGCCAAATGTGATATCTAACGAAGATCTTTGGAACCAAACGAGTGAGAAATCCTTCTCCATTAAAATCAATTTAAAAATATGGAGGTTGATTGGAGTAACATACCCTCTGAAAAAACCAGGATGCTATGGAGTAACAAGTTTTGTTCTGGAATCCGCAGGGAAAAAGGAAACGTGGAAAACCAAAGACATCATGGAGAAGGACTGTAGATGCAGAGGCAAAAAAGGAAGGAAAGTCTTTTGCAGAGCTGAAATAGTCTCACTAGAAATAGAGGTAAAGGTAGAAATAAAGGTCTTCGCTAGAAATAGAGTGCGCTGAAGAAACTTCGTTAAAGCCCTATGCTCTGGATAAGCGCGAAAGGAATTAAGTATTTTAGTTTAGGAATTAACTTTTCTAGCTTCATGGCAAACACGCCACTAGAGGGCATCATTAATGAAAGAAAATTAAACAAGCATTTATTCATTGCTACGATAATGATAAATGCATAACGAAAACATTTGTGCAAAAATCAGTAAAAAAGCTTTTTAAACAGCTGTCAATTTCAACGTGTTTACTTTTCCATTGAATTAATTTTTCAGAATTTAAGTATACATTCAGCCTTTTAATTACTTCAAAGAGGCAGTTATCGTCTATTTTAATGTTTGGCATTTCTTTAGCTAAAAACTCAATAGGTATAAGATTCAGTATCTGTCCAGAATCTGTAACTTTAGTGTTTAAATTTCGAGAAGGAGAACATGTACGAGGACATTTTTCAAGGGAGGAGAGAACTTACAAACGAAGGAATGTTCTCCCTAAAGGAAGAGAGTAGGTTACACTAACCTTATTTATATCAAATTTGGTTTGAAGTTGTAGTTTTACTTCCGGTGGTGACGTCGCCTTTGGTGAGTCGTTTTTTCCAAAATCAATAGGGTTCATCCCCAGATATGTCAAATTTCATTCAAATTGGTCGAACCGTTTAGACGCTAATGTGTTCATAGGCACACATAGACACGAGTACAGTCAGACACACACACAGACATCATTTAAAAAGTCGTCAAAATGGCTTCTGTAGACTTCAAAACGTGAAGATCTGTTGAAATTGGGGTATGTGAAACTTTACACAATTGCAATATTTATACATCTCCAATATGGACGGGAAGTAACAATTAATAATGCATGGATATGGAAGTAATTAAATTTATCGTTACTGTAGTATGTATTTAGTTATTGTAAGAATTTTTTATTTTAGAATTTTAGAAATTGAGATGCCAATAAAGATTCATAATAATAAAAAAAATCTGTTTCATCAAATACCTGTAAATAATCATTCTAAAATTTATTTGTAGTTGTGTAACATCAATTTAGCGTCCCAGATGATAAGCCCGGCACAATGTAGGCCTCCTCCCTCTTCTTTCACCTGTAGCTAAGCTACTGAATTTTTTTATTAATTTCAGGTGTAAATAAGTAGCAGAGACAATAATTGCAATTTGTTAAAATTTAAGCACATTTTGTTTTCCTGATTACAAACCTGTTAGTTATCATGCGAAGGTATCTACCCTGTGTATATTTATACACAGATTATTATAGGAATCAGAATAAGAAATGATAAGACGCCTAATGTCGCGACGCGCAACGGCGACAGTCGTCCAGTCTGTCTACTAAACTATAAACATCGTAGCCGAGTCGTTTTGTTAAGGGGGGTAAATAGAATAGGTACCCCTTTATGGACACGATTCAGCTTCCCTTAAAGAAATCTCTGTCGCCAGCGCCAGTGGCAATAGATGTGTGTTTGAAATAAATATGAATTCTGTCTCGTTGTTTTTTTCTTCTTCTTCTCATCGAAATCAAGTAACGCAGAACGTAGAGATTGTCTGGAAAAACAAAAATGGCGCCCGTCGACAACGACGTTAAGGCGTCTTGTCTTGGCCGAAACTAAGAACAAATTTGGCAAAAACTTGCGGCGCCAAAAAATTCGACAGGACGCACATTCGTTTTGGGTTTCGGCGACCATCGAAGAATTATTAGACAAAAACACATAAAGAAACTAATAAGAGGCTTTATTTCCATAAATAAGTAACTCGCTGTAACTCTATACACTTTAAATCACAAAGTTTATTTGATTACATACTATGCGGGTTGAGCTTTTATTTATTCCATGGACTAATAACAATATATCAACGTTTAAGTGTCCAAATTTCATAAGTTTAGATTTCCAAAAAGTTAAAAAAATATACTTCATAGCATGCCTCTCGCGGTGAGGTCTATTATTCGGTTGACATGTTTCGAGCCAACAATTACCTCCTCTTCAGAACTTTCTGCACGTTTTGTTTTTTAAAGATTATATACATTGTGTTAGGATTTGATTTAAAATTGAATTCTTTCTGAAAATTTTCCTTTGCTTTATGTTATTTACGTTTTTAATTTTTTGTTTTACCTTTCATATACTATACACATACATATCAGTATATAAACGACAAACGATTCTTGTTTCATGTTTTTTTTATTTCAACTTAGTACGTCTCTTATCTTTACATAATCATACCCTACAATAGAGTGCTTATAATCAAATGAAAGAGGGATTGATTTAAGAGGGATTAATTTACCATAGTATTATAAAAAGATTTGTCTAAAATATGCTGAAGTATTTTTCAATGTGTGTCTATGTCCCCTCATTACTTCGAAACTACTCGACCAATTTTAACGAAGTTTCATAGGTGAATATGATTTTTGGCAATAAAAAAACTTAAATTAATAGCTATTAATTTAAAACTGTTGGATAGCAACTTAGTAAAAACAACATAATATTTAATGCAAAGACGTATCTACGAACACACCTTTATATTGTTTATATGTTAATTGAATGTTAGCGACCGTAATGAACATCTATTTGACTTTGATTTTTATAGTATATGATAAAACTATTAACTTCCATTATATGAAAGATGGGGTCCTGGACTCTTCCAAGAAATTTTTATTTTATATTTTCCACTTTCTGAAAATATTCCACTCTCTGAGCTGAAACATTTAGATCAAAAGTGACTTCACTTCTTTTTTTACTTAAATATTTAATCTGATTTCTTCTGATCTTTCATTGAGTGAAAAACACATCAGCATAATGTTTTATGATTAGGAATGGAAACTGAATTTCTGCACAGCCATACAAATTCGTTTTTTTAAATATTTCATTTGTCCAAGATCTATTTTGTATTTTTCTATCGACACTATATCCCACGAAGAGCCCGGGCTTTCCCAATCACTTTATTTCATGTGTCTCGGTCAAGGGTTGTCGTACGTCATCCTCCACTTCGCTCACTTAACTCTTGGTTGTGTCTAAATCCAACATAAGGTTGCATTCAAACATCCTACCATTGCTACTCACGCTATTTCTGCAGTAGGATAAATTATTTTTTTCCAATGCTAACATTTAGTCCCGCTCTTCTTTTTTCTTTTCCTAGCTTTTCAAATGAAGTGATTAGGTCTCTATCCGTTCTTCTTAGAATTACTATATCATTAGCATAGCCTTTTTATATCTCGTATGAAATGAGCCAGCGCGTCGTTACTGACATTAATGTTTCGGACGACTCGTTGCAAAGAGAGTTTGAAAAGTAAGTGTGACAAGGAACGATCTTGCCGAAAATCCCTATTTACTTGGCATTCGTTTGGGAATTCATTTTGAGCTCCAAGTTTGAAGCTTGAGAGGTTCAATGCCATCCTTACTAAGCGCGTGCGTTTTTTTGTCTTTTCATCTCATCTAGAACTTCGTGCATGTACCTTCTCTCTACTAAGTCGTATATCAGTTGGAAATCAATATGGAGTTAGTAATTTGATCCAATTTGATACTCTTCCAGTTCCCACCCCGCATTCATATGTCTTGCAAAGATTTTAGTGAATACTTTGTACCATAAGTTAAGCAGCGATATGACCCTATAATAGTTTAGCAGCATCTCTTCCTGTGTATTGGGTACAACAACACCATTTCTTCGGCATTCGTACTTTTTCTCATATCCGTTAACATCAGTTGGCGTATTAGATTGTGTGGAAAATCTCCAGCATATTTTAGTAGCTTTGCATTAATGTCATCTATCCCAGGGGTATTGTTATATTTCATTACCTTGATGACCCACTTTGGTCCCTATGAACCTCAGTTCTAACTCATTTCTTGATCATTTTTAGTGCGCATTTCTGGATCAGGGCCTGATAGACAGTAATCCTTCTTCCCCTTAGCCTGCTTCCCACAGGCTAATTTCTCCATCCAACTTTCAAGCACTCTTTTGGACCCAAGAATAATATTTCCATGCTTGTCTTTGCACATAAAAGATCGGGTCCCAAATCTTCTTTTGTATTCATGCAGTAGCCCACACACTCGTTTGATATCGTTTATTCTTGCTAATTCCTCCACTTTAACCATCTTTTCTTTTTCTTTCCGATACATGTGCATTTTGTTCTTCTTCTGTTGGTCCCTATCTTCTGTGGATGTTGGCAATCACGTTGGTCCATAGGACCTTGTTGACAGCTGTTCTAAATCAATGCACAGTCGTCATCCCCGCCCACTGTCTAATATTCCTCAACCATGATGTTCGCCTGCGCCCTTTTACCCTCTATCTTGCCTCGCAGGACTAGCTGAATTAGTTGGTATTTCTCGTTGCGCATCACATGCCCCAAGTATGACATCTTTCTGACATTCACAGTACTCATAACTTCCAGGTCTTTTTTCATACGTTGTACCACGGTATTATTTGTGACATGATCATCATCATCATCATCACACAGCCAACTGCGTCCACTGCTGGACATAGGCCTCCCGTAAACTTTTCCATTTCCAACGGTCTTGAGC
>WYDF02119715.1:0-10177 GCA_009867245.2 Adranes taylori
ATAGTTAAAGTTAACCAAACTAGTTTCAATTAATCGCTCTAATTAAATGTCAAATCGCTAAGCGAAATATCAACCGACTTTTTAACCAGACAAAAGAATAAACTACATCGGGTGTTTACAGTTCACCGCTCTCCAATCGCTACTCTACACATACAAGTATAATCAATTAATTATTATGAACATTTTTTTTAAATATGTCAAACAAATTGAATAGTTCCACCAGTAATGTCCTAAAGTTTGCAGATTTGATGAATATGCAGTTTCCAGACTAACCCCTGTTCAAAACGTCGAACAGTTTTACGGATTTCATTATATAAAAAATATGAGCGAGTCTTCTGTTTTTAAGTTCAGCAAACTCGTGGAGTAAGATAGATGTCACGAAGTTAAGTGGTGCAAAAACAATGTTTACTACAAGACTCAAATATAACTTAAAAATTCACAATTATATTGAAAAAATCAACTATAAATATCAAGTAAAAAACAAAAAATTGTTATAAATTTAGAAGAAAAATCCTAAACAAGTTGGTCTTGATAAATTTGGGATTTAGATATATGTCTCGATTTTGAAATATTTTCTTGCTGTATCAACAAAAGCAGTAAATTTTAAAATATAGTATTTCGTTGTGCTTTTTTGTTGAAATCTAATATTATGTCACGTTTATATAATTATATATATATATATATATTATATATGTGAAAAACGTCGTAAGCACTATTACTTACGTAAGCACTAAGCACTATATCACTTACTTTGTGACTCAGAGTTTCGGACGTGGGTCCATTATCGAACTGACTATTGTTACTTCGATAATGGACCCACTGTAAAATATTACTATGCTAAAAATATGATATTATATAATAAATATAATATTTCATCAACTTCTACAACGTTCAACTGATCGCCATGAAAATTTATATGCATAGGTATTTGAGTACAAAGAATATTTTCATGCTATCTGCTTTGTTGTAACTCGCCACTAGATGACCCTGTAGCACGCGGCCGCAGGTCGCGGCAATTGCAGAGCTGGCCGCGGAAAAGCGTATATCGCTGGTCGCGGTATATCCGCAGCAATTAGGTCATATCGCTGGCCGCGGCAATTAGAGCATGACACTGGCCGTGGCAATTAGACATATCGCTGGTAGCGGCAAATCCACAGCAATTAGGTCATATCCCTGGCCGCGGCAATTAGAGCATGACACTGACTGCGGAAATTAGACATATCGCTGGTAGCGGCAAATCCACATCAGTACAAAGAGTACAAATGAGTATAAAGAATATTTTTATGCTATCTGCTTTGTTGTAACTCGCCACTAGATGACGCTGCAGCACGCGGTAATTGCAGAGCTGGCCGCGGCAAAGCGTATATCACTGGTCGCTGTATATCCTCAGCAATTAGGTCATATCGCTGACCACGGCGAAGTCGCGGCAAATAGAGCATGATACTGGCCGCGGCAATTAGACACATCGCTGGTAGCGGCAATTCCACAGCAATTAGGTCATATCCCTGGCCGCGGCTTAGCCGCGACAATTAGGACATGACGCTGTCCCCGGCAAAGCTGCGGCAATTAGAACATGTCACTGGCCACAGCAAAGCCACTACAATTATACGAAGTCGCGGCAATTAGACCCTGCCGCTGGCCGCGGCAAATAGACCATGTTGCTCGCCTCGGCAATTTGGTTATGTCGCTGGGCCATGTCGCTGGCCATGGCAATGCTGTAGGCGCCATAGGCAAATATGAGGACCATGTGGAGTCAAAACAACATTTGCCGGGTCGCTAATGTAATACGCAAATGCTATTGACCTAGTATCATTTATACGATTAAATTCTTTGAGTATTGTTTCGATTATAATTGACGAAATATCTCTATGATAGTTAAATATCTAAATATTTGTTTTGAATTTAATGTAATTCATAAAAAATGAATGAAATATTTTCTTCTATAGTTACACTGTAAAACTTGATTGAACATTCTGTTTCTTTCAGTGCTGTTTTTCAATCTAATATTTGAAGTTCAATCGCTGAAACGTTGCTGGGATGCCTTTTTTGATCTAGTACATTACTGGTCGTGATTTGGCACGTCGACGTAACATAATGTTCCAACCCTGCTTGACGAGTAAGAAAGCCACGACTATATTGATTGCTACCCCTACATATCTGATAGATGAATAATCGTTTCCGATGTGGTGCAATAAATTGCGCTCGATTTGTTGCTGCATCTTTTTAGATTTTTTCCAAGTCATTTTCCGATAGTGTGAATTCTTCTTCAGGACTAAAGTGATTTGATTTCATAATGATGTTGTTAGTGATACGAATTGGGGTTAAATAACTACTTTATTCGTCTTAGATATTATCGTATACTTTGACGTTCTTATCTCACAATCCTGATCGATCTGAATGATACCAGTTGTGTTTACGGTCAATTATGAACTCGTTCCGTTACATTTGACAGCCTATGTCCTGACTCTTGAGTGACAGGAACATCGATGTGTTCACAATTGTCAATCGTTGCCATATTGTGGATTTTAATATGTACTTCTTGATCGGACAAGGTATTATTAGGCCGTTTATATATCGCATCAATAATAGCAATTTGGATTTGAGTCCGATGCATTGAACAATTTCTGGGTTACATATGTAATTCGATTATATTGTTGTGATACTATTTTGCAGATCTTCTTGAGATACTTAAAAATATCGTTGCATGTTGTAATTTGTAGCTAATATAATTTTTATGACATCAGCTACGATAAAAGAACCATTGTCAACTTGTACCGGTACAGGTGTAACTTTCGTTAATTCTAGTGGGTCGATATCTGTAATTCGAAAATATCTGTATGCTATTACCTTACTTTTTCCTTGTTAATTCCCTTATTATTACATTAGTTGATTTGGCACATTTGTAGTTTCTTACAATTTTTAATTGCTAGGGTAAAACTTTGTTGGTTGTACTTCTCATACACCTTTTCTGGCACGATGCACGAGCAAATATTTTCATTGCTATATTTTATTGCTCCTAACCCTTTATAATGGTTCTCCAGATCCTCTAAGATGCTGTCAGAATGCGTGATGCATCTGAGGGTTTAGTTAATTCCCTTATTATATTTGGTTTGTTTCAACTTCATACATCCTGTTTAGACCTTAATTTAATTTGATCCGAAACTTCTCTAGCTTTTCTGATATTTGTATTTCTGTAAGTCATTTTCTCCTACTAGTCCTCTTTTTGCCTAGCAAAATTCATAACTTCGCTGATGGTTTGTATAGATTTTTCATCATATTACATGCTATGTGCAGATCTACATATATTCTGAAATCTTTGAATCAGCGCGGTCGTCATCGCTATATCTTCTTCCAACCTTGATTTTGATTATTCTATACCGCTTCGAAATATTCTTCTCTCTATTTGTACGGTGCCTAAATGTTCGATTTATAATTCGAGCGTAAGGTGACGAATTTGGAATCATCCGTTACACCCATAAATATATTAAACATTGTCATTAATATCCGATGAATCATGCATTTTGTTCTATATCTTTCTGTTGCATGCTGCGTGCTACGTGGAATGTGACTTGTACTTTTCTGGTTCTGGACGAGCTCTACTCGTACTTCGATTTGAGGTTCTGAAGCTGTGGGTAATGGAATAATCTTGTTGATTAGTCGAGTTGTCTGCTATTTTCCCGCTGTTCTAAATGTTACTACGCGGGTTTTACATCCTCTCCTTAATGGATTTTGATAATTTTTGCCGGGATTTATCGGATCATCTTTTATTAGCACTACGGTTTCTTTTTCTACATTTTCCGTTTCTGCATTCCGTTTATATCTGTTTTTAATTCCATTTATATCTGTTAGATAATTTCGCGACCATGCTACCTCTCTCATGGTCCTTCGAGCGGGCTCATGTTACTAATCAAGTTACTAATAAAGGGAACGGTGGCTGGACCAGATGGAGTTCCGGTTGAGGTATGGGGATGTATGAATGAGAGACGTATATTAGCTTTAGCAAGTGGTCTGAACGCGGTATGGAAGGGAGAAGTCGAAATTTCTGAGGAGTGGAAGGAAACAAGGAAAAATTGTGCCATTTTACAAGAGTGATATATAGAATACTTGCGAAAATTGTAAATGTGAAACTGGAAAAGAAGAAAAAGATGTACAACAGATAACATACTTGCATTGGACTTTATTATACATAGAGAGGTCAGCAAGGGAAGGAAGATGTATGTTTTATTTATTGACCTGAATTGAGCAGAAAAACATTATTGAATAAAATGAAAAGTGTGGTAATATCTGAGAGAGTATTGAGGAATATAAGAAGTATGTATGAAAGAACGAATGTAAGAGCGAGAGTTAGAAAAAATGTGAAAGAATGGTTTAACCTTAAAATGAGGTTAGTCAAGGGTGCCCTTTGAACGGTGGCTTATTTAATATATATATATATATATATATATATATTATGTATTATTTTGCTCCATTATAAATATTTTATATATGTTAAAAACGTGGTAAGCATTATTATATATCACTTACTTTGTGACTCGAGTTTCGGACATGGGTCCATTATCGAACTGACTGTTGTTATGCTTTTTTTTGCAGTTTATCTGTTCATTTATTAACTTATTGTTTAGTTTATTTTCAAATATTTCAATGTTTTCTTGAATGTCTAAGTTTCTATTGCTCATTTTCAAGATCTTCATTGTTTCTTCAATTGGTCCTTGTTGATGATTGTTGTTGAGTAGGTAGTTGGCGTAATGTGAGTGGTAAATGTCCGGTCTTCTTGTTGCATATTGATGCTCTCTGTATCTTGCTTTGAGGGTTCTGTTGGTTTTTCCAATATAAAACTCCTTACAGGTTTTGCATGTTAATTTGTAGATTCCACGTTGTTGGAATTTGTATGTTGGTATTTGTTAATGGTGTTGATGTTTTTATGGAATTGCTTGATAAGATTATTTTGTGTTTTATATGCTATTTTTATATTGTACGGTTTAAATAACTTGGCTATTTTATATGTGTCCTTGACCGTGTAGGTTATTGTTGTATATTTGTATATTTATTGTTTTCCTGGTTATTTTGTGAGGTGTTTCTTCTTGTGTTGTCTTCTTATATGATCTTATTTTATATATTATTGATTTCTGTTTTATGGTATCCATTGAGTATTCCTATTTCATATATTTTTTCTAATTCTTTCTTGTGGTTTTCCTGAGAAAGTGGGAGGTTTTTTAATCTATTGATGAATGATACGAATGCGGCGCCTTTGTGTTTTTTTGGATGGTTTCATGTAGCATGGATTATATTGTTGTTGTATGTTTCTTTTCTAAAGATGTTATATTCTAGGTGGCCTGTGGATCTACTGATTTCAATATCTAAGTAATGGATTTTGTTGTTATTTTCAATTATGAATTGTATATTTTGGTGTATTGCATTTAGTATTTCTACTATTTTTTTGGATTTATTTCTGGAGTGTTTATTACGCATAGAACATCATCTACATATCTGATCCATTTCGTTACTGATGTGTTTTGATTTAATGATTCGATGAATTTTTGTTCGTTTGTTTGTAGAAATATTTCACTGAGTATAGATGATAGAGATGATCCAGTTGCAAATCCGGATTTCATTTCGTAATATTTGTTGTTGAAGTGGAAGTAATTTAGTTTCATTATGGTTTTTAAGGCATTTATTATTTCGTTGATTTTCTTTCTGCTGGTGTCGTTGTTTAAGCGATGTCGGTGTCGTAACATAGCAGCAGTCAGTTCTATAATGGACCCATGTCCGAAATTCGAGTAACACAGTAAGTGATATATAATAGTGCTTACGATGTTTTTCACATATGTTATATATATATATATATATATATATATATATATATATATAAATGAAATAAAGAGGATCCGTAAAAATAATAATTAATAACTAGATTTTTATTGCAAACGAACGTTTTGAAAGTACTTGAGAATAAACTTTTTATTTTTATCTATCGAATGTATCAATCGAACTTGCCATATTCACTTGTGGTTTAGCTTTCTGTTGTATCTTAAGCACTAGCATTTGCTGTTTCGGTACTTGCCATGCTCGGTGGGTTCCGTGCCGTTTGTACTTTAGCTTTTAGTATGTTGTCCGAAAAGCATTCAGCATTCTTTGTATTAGTCGGCCCTTTATGATATTTTCACCTAGGACGTTTTCCAGCTCCTTTCTTTCTGATTCCTAAGCAGGGTAGCTTATCATTGTGTGCGCAGCATCATCCTTATTATCTCCGCACTGCTTGCAATTGTCGTTATCAGACTTTACTATCCTTTTCAGATAGGCTTGGAATTGCTCGCGTCCCGTTAATATCTATGTCAGGCAATAGCTCTCCGAAAGTTCTCCGTGTTTTCTCCTTGTCGTTAAGTCTAGGTTGGGTATTAGTCTCCTGGTCTAATTTCCAACATTGTGTCTCTGCCACCTGTTCTGCCAGTTAGTCGTTGTATTCGTTCGCACTTCTACTTGTGATTCCATTTTAGGCTTTCCAGTATGGTGGCATCATATATCTGCCCTTTTTTGTCAGGAGTAAGTCGGATGGGATTGTTCCTGCGAGGACTTCTACCACTGTGGTCGCTACGGTTAGATATGCGCGTGCCATTCGCAAATTTTACTCCTCCTGTCGCTTTGAGCAGTGTATCCCTGTTTCGTGCCATCCGAGTGCTTTGCGTAAACGCTAGTGCCGCGTAAAGTAGAACCTTCCTCGTTGCTAGCACATTCCTCGTTGCTTGTCCCGGACTCCTCGCCCTTGGCGTTAGCCGTATGATGCCACTTGCTATCTTCGCTGCTTTATTTACAGCGTTTGGTACTTGGCCCGTTTGATTCGGATTTGCCTCAAGTACAAACCCTAGGTATTTTAATTCGCGCTTGCCTGGAACCGTGCTTCCGAGTATTCTTAATTGCAGGTTCTCCCTGCAGGATTTGTCTTTTCTTGTCGCAGACAAAAACGTCGCCTCTGTCTTTTCTGGAGCCAGTTTTAGTCCATATCTACTCATCCACTTTGCCACCTCGTCAGCTGCTTCTTCTAGCATCCATTTGATTGTGTCTATGTTTCGGTCCGTTGCTACTAGTGCCGTGTCATCTGCAAAGGCAATTAGTTGCACATTTTGAGTTTCAGAATAGCGTCGTATGTCAGATTCCATAGCAAGCGTCTCAGGACTGATCCCTGTGATTCTCCTGCAGTTACTGTGTATCTCTCTTTTCTTTCGCTTGCGATACGATACTTGCGATGTGATACTTCTGTTACTAAAGTAACTATATATTGTACATCGAATTTTGTCAGAAATATCGGCTTTTTTCATTGCCTCCACCATTGCTGGCCAAGGTAGTGAATTAAATGCGTTTTTAACGTCGGTATATCACAGTATTGCTACATCCTTGTTGGGCTTTGGCGATGCTCTTATCGGCGATGCTCTAGATAGCTCTTATTGCGTCAATCGTTGACCTTTTTTGCAAAAGCCATATTGCCATTCGGACAGTCCTCTCTTGTTGTCCAGTTCCTCGTTTATCCTGTTTGCGATTATCTGCTCCCAAACAGCTTTCCAGCTGCGTCGAGAAGACATATAGGCCGACATTCTGTTGTGTCGTTCGTTGGTTTGCATCTGTTGGATATCAATATTAGTTTGGCTTCTTTCCACCTTGCTGGGTATGTTCGCTCGCAGAAACACTTGCTAAATGCTTTAGCCCAATCCTCTGGACATTCATCCGCCAATAGCTTGATATCTTTGTTGGGGATCCCATCGGGTCTTGTTGGAGCTTTTTTTGTTGCTAGAATGCGGCCTGCTTTTTGTACCTCCGCGAAGTCGATCGTCGAATTGTCGTTGCTAGCTCCTCTTGCGGGTTTGTCTGGCTCGTCTTTCCCCACTTCTCTACTTTTAATCCATTTCACATCTACAGGGAATAGCGTCTTCTCTATTTCCTTATCTGCCCCTTTAACTACTGATTCTGGTACCATGGGTTTGTTTCCTAATCTCTTTCACACTATTTGGTATGGTAAGCTCCATGGTAAGCTCCATGGATCCTATGCGCTAAGCTTTTTCTTTGCTTCTGTATATTTCTAGTCGAAGTACATTCCTGCACGCTTTATCTTCCTTCAACCTAGACTCCACCTCCTTGTCGGCGTTTTGCGATATCTTTGTAGTCTTCTTCGGCTCGCCATGCATCTTTGTCGGGCCTCCCCTACTTCAGAGCACCACCAATACACCAAGCGCTTCTTATCGATGTTTCTGGTAGGTATTCCTTTATTACACGCCTTTTGTACCCGCTGCATTAGGGCTGTTTATTTGCTCCTCGGCGTCATTGCCAATTATTCGCTCTTCTTCGTTTTTAAACGTCACCGATCACTACTTATGCCTTCATTTTGTTGATCTGGTACCTAGTATTTGTGACGTTATTTGCAGGACTATGGCTGTTTTTTTGTGTCGTTGTGCACGCTAATTTGGTTCTGTATGAACATATGGTCGCTAAGTGTCTCCTCATCCAGGACTGTCCAGTTTTTATCTGTTGGCTTAATGTAGCGCTTGACAGTCTCACGCGTTTTCTACACGTAATTCGGGGGGTGCTATGAAGTCCGCTACTAAAACCCCTCTTCTGTCAGTCTTGTTTGCGTCCTATATTTGAGATTTTGCATTTATGTTGGCTGCGATAATATACCTGTTTTTGAATGTTTTGGCATAGTCGGGAAGTTGCTGCATCCACTCCTCGATTTGTTCAATCCTAATGTTTGGCGACGAGTTCACAGCGCAGATCGTGGTGTTTCTTATCTTGATCCAGACTATTTTCTTCAATATATTGTACGATTTATATGGTTGAATGTAGGAAAAGAGATAAAGAAAGGAAGGGAACTAAGTGATATGATATAAAGTGTGAGCAAAAAAAGATAAAAGTAAAAATGCTGTTAGGAAAGTTAGAGATGTTGTGGAAGGGCTAAAGAGCAAAAGAGGAGAAGAAGAAGGAGCAAAATTTTTGCAAGGAGAGTTGTGAAAGGCAAGAACGTCATGAAATAAAGTCCATGAAAACACAGAAGGAATTATGGAAATATGTAGGCAAAAGAAAGAGGAAGGAAGCAACACGAGGAAATATAAATCTTAGTGAATGGAAATTAACATGCAGGGAGGCATATGGAGGTAAAGGGAGAATAGGAAATGTTTGGGAAAGTTCTTGGGTAAATGATATTACTGTCAAGTAGGTAATAAAGAAAATTATGTAATGGACTAAAAACTGGCCGACCAAAGATTAATGGAGCGTGGAAAATATATGGAACATATCGTATAAGAGAAACAAAAACCATTAAAAATTCAATTAGATTTATATATATATATATATATATATATATTTATTTATTTATATATATATTATTTATTTAACTACGCAATATATTTACATTTAATTGGGCTATTATCGTTTAAGAGGTCAAATGAGATGAACTTAATATGTATTTGTTTATCAAATTCTTGTTTGAAAAATGTGTTACATAACTTTTGCGTATTAATTAATCACTTACGTGGTCCGAAGTTATAAAAGTGAACTCAATAACCAGTTTTCAGATTCTTTGTCGGAAGCAAACATTTCCTAAACTTTTAATTAAATTGGGTAAGTGCCTCTATCAAATCAGAGTGAGTGGTCTTATATTAAGCTAAATAAATACAAATTAAAATTTGAGAAATTAAATAAAATAATTTAAAAAAAAAATAGGAAATAATTTTCTTAAATTATAAGAAGTTCGAAGTCTAATTCGATATATTATTTGAAAATAAATTTTCAAATACTATTTTAAAAATTATTACTTTTACTGAAATGATTTTGATAATTTTTTAACACTAATTTATTTGTCAGACATCTATTAACTGATTAATAATTTTATTCGAACTGTTCACAACTAATTTTCTCCCTTATTATTGAAAGGAAAGATGATCACCTCTTAGAGGTGAAGGACGTTTTTTTTTCCTCGAGCTTACCAATCTAAAGATCTGATTTAATTCGCAATAAATTTGTCAATTTCAAGAGCAAGGTTTTTTTTCATTAATAAACAAATCTGTTAATTATCGAATCGTCCGACTACACCACATAATATATATATTTTTTATTTTACGAGTAAACAACCTATTTTAATTTAACGTCTATATATATTCGATTCGATAATTAACAGATTTATTTATTAATGAAA
>WYDF02119726.1:0-10177 GCA_009867245.2 Adranes taylori
CAGATCGCAAGAAAGGTGCCGAATTGTTTAATTGAATATTTCACGGCGCCCTTATGACGGCACCACGGCGCCCGAGGGCGCCGCGGCGCACAGTTTGGGAATCACTGGTTTAACGCCTTGAGCGAGATATAAATCTTGCTGAAAAAACCATCCAATATTCCCCATCCGTATAAAAGGAAACATTGAATGCCATTGGGATTCCCCAACCATTAGCGCAAAGTGAAGAACAGGCAAAATTTATTTCACTTTATAAATACAATACATTGTATTAAATAATATAATATCATAATCATTATCCTTGAGTTAAGGTTAAATAGTAATAATTAAGAGATTCATCCGTTGTCCTGGCTCACTCATTGATATTTCAACCCTCATTATATAGTTATTGTAATTTATTTATAATTAACAATAATTTCAAATTAAATGCATAGCAATAAATCTTTATTTAATAATTGCAGCATACTTAAGTAATATGGCGCACGTGTACTAAGAATACTTTTAAGTTTATTATGTGTTCTCTTGACCTAGTGTATAGAAATTATGTTTTATATCTACTGATATTGACTATTACTGTTAATTTGTTCTTGTAACAACAGTCTTTACTCAAGTACATACGATTATTTCAAGCAATTAGATTCATGTTCAATAGAATGCTGATAAGTATAACCATCATAGGCTAGTTACTGGTATTATTTCATTGTATTTAATTGTTTATTTGATACAAGAACTTGATTAATTATTATACGCAAGTAGGTTTTCTAGAACGATACAAATATTTGATTAAGTAAACAGTTTATAGCATAAATTAGTCTTATACTAAGTAGTAGATAATACGTAGAGTTAATGCATGTGAGAGGTGGAGCGTAAAATATTATCTTAATATAACTTAAATTGTAGTACGTGGAAGTCAAGGTAGAACGACCTCATTTATCTGGACATCGATTTGTCGGCATTTTTGAATTATCTTTTTGACCACTTAGAATATTATATTAAACAACACTATAAAATCTAGTTACTTTTTCTTAATCTAGTTATTTTTATTCCAATTCAAATCGAGAAACCCCCGCCCCGCCTCCCCTAAAATCGGATTTTGGTATATTAAACATTTTTTTTGTACAGCCCTGGTACATTTTTTTAGACAATTATTTTTGGACCGCCCGTGTTAGTTTCTATGTTTTGAATCTAATTACTAAATCTAGTTCCTTTAGATCTAGCGACATCTAATGTTAAAAAAATAATACCATAATACTACCATAATACCATAATACAATAATACCATAATAAAAATAATACTCAAAATTAATATGTAATCAATATTTTTATCAAAATTCAAGCCGGAAATTCCCCCGGCGTGTAGATTTCAAATTCAAAATTCCCGCTAAATCCTGCGAAATGCGCTGCTGTTGCCATCTTGGATTTGCAAATGGCAGCTGTCAAACGCGCAAACTATTTATGATAGAAGCGTGGCGTCACAGATGACGTTCAGGTTGATGGGCGCATGGTATAAGAAACACAAGGTATGATTTAGCGCACGCCTCTCATATTGCTCTGACGTCACTCAGAGAGTAAACATTGTTACATATAGAACGAATACTGTAGGGAATAGGTACTTTTATTCAGTTATTTAGTTTTATATCGTGCATAATTTACAATTTATTACTTTACGTGAATACATTATATTTATTATAGACTTAGAAAGGCGGTGTGTTGTGTTTGGTTGGAATAGTGACAAGCAGAGCAAAAATTTTTATAAAACACTCAGTTTTTACATTTCCTAAAATGACTGCTTTAAATCGACTTTGGATAGCTGCTTGTTGCCGAGCCGACAAACGCAAGAATTTGTTAGCTGTATTTTAGACTAGAAGATTTCGCCCTTTAAGTTTCGCCTCCGAAATTACATTCCTGGCCGCAATGAAAATTGTATTTCTGCGGGATGTAAACAGCTGATGACTTAAAGTAATGATTCCATTGATTATGTAAGTGGCTATTTTTGTCACAAATTCAAGTTACCTGCTGCTGAAACATCTACATCCGCTGCATGTTAATGGACAGATTGTTTGCCTGAAGGTGGTCTAATAAACCGCCCATAAAATGTGTGTCTAAAACCCAGCAATTAGAAAAAGTATTTGAGGAATCAAATTTAGATGCTTTACATATTAAAAAAAATTATATTAAAAAATTCGTGAACGTGATCGCCATCCCATCTTTCATATACTGAAAGTCCTACGTTTTGTTATATCTTGCATAAATCAAAAGTTGAACCATTTGAACTCTTGTATTTGTAATATTTAGTAAAGTTTGATGTTTTTAAATTGAAAAGGTTTCATTTGTAATAAATATTAACAAATATTTATAAATATGCAAATATATACCATCTGACATATAAATATATCCCGCTACTCTCTGATTGACGTCATGTGCTAACTGGTCGCGTTTTTGAACACCGGAATAGCATACCTTTATAGATCTTTATTCCATGGGTGGGCACCTGCAATCGGCCCTCTGCTACTACTAATATAAAATCATGGATGCGCACAGAGAAAGCATCTCCAACAGAATGCGTAAAATTGGGAATAGAATATAATAAAAAGGAGCGCCATAAATGTCATAAGAATTAAATAATTTTTATTAAAACTAGAAACTAATTCAAATTAAAAGCACTATCATACAGGGCGAAGTCTGGGCAAAATACTTATAGCACACACAAGAAATATATCTCTAAAATATTCAAAAAAATTCGTGGACTTGATCGCCACCCCATCTTTCATATACTGGAAGTCATTCGTTCCATTATATTTCGATAAAACAAAAGATGAACCTATTAGTTTTGACTTGCTAACTCGTCTATTCAATTAAATTAGTACAATGGTTGTTCAGGATAAATTAAATAAAACTAGCGTAACCTATAAATCGCCTACCACGAATTCCCTGCTCCCCGTACTTTCCTACGGCGTGGACAGCTTGGCTGGCCGCTCTTGACAATACTTTTTTCCCATATTTTCCTACGGCGCGAATTTTCCTCTTGACTCACTTTTGGGAAATTTGTAACACAGCAGTCTGACGTGCTTTGCACGCTAGACTGCTTTGAACATTTTAATTCGCGTACGCACGAATTCGCCAACCCATAAATCCGCTGGTTTTCATATTTTCCTGAGGGGCGGAAACTCGAAGAGAATGAAACTTTTACAATTATTTTTTCCTATCACAGTTTCTGAGACATATCGAAAAGTTTGTTAAATTTTAAACGTGGCAACGTCGCGTTCTGTACCAGTTGGGGACATGCCACTAATTTCATTCGACGCATAATACAATGTACTATATGCGAGTAAATTTCAGCCTCCTAGTTTTAAAACTGAATTTCTAAATAAAATGCTCTATTTGAACCCGCACCTGATAACATTTATTAAATTGCAAAAGCACCGTTTTATAGATCTCATAAAACGTAAAATATTTATTCCCGTAACTCTGCTTCTATGTGCTGTTATTTAGGTGTATATATGACTGTTGAATGCGAGTTACCATAGCGAAAAATTGAGAAGTTTTGAGTTATTAAGGATCATATCTTTGGATCCATAAGACTTCAGTTTAAAGAGAATTAGAAGGTCTATCAAAATGTATAAAAATATGTTACTACAAAGTTTTTTGAATTTTTTTATTGCTCGAAACATCTTCAGTACATTCAATAGTTCACATTGGCAGAATTGAGGCCCTTTAGTTATACATATGTTATCCAAGTTATTCTTTCAACTTTCATAAGAAGTGAGAAATTTAAAGTAGGTTAATTTTTTTCAAGGTCAAATTACTCCGATGTTTTGACATACGATTTTTTAAACTCGCTTAATCGCCCGAGATATATAAAAAAGTTTTTTAAACTTTGAACGTGGCAATGTCGCATGCTATAACAGTTGGTGACATGGGACTAACATCATTCAATGCAGAATACGCATTCCTTTCAAAATTTTCACAAAGAAAAAATTTTTATACATGTTTTTTGCGGTAAATTGTTCCTTACTACCTCCTATTTGAATTACGTTTGAAACGATTGCAGTGATTTGAATACACGACACGTACTAAGGTTTAATAGAAAAAATTCTCAAAATCTAAATCCTTTATCGTTCATATACCTATACCTATATGTATTGCATATGCATATGAAAGATAAAAATTTTAAATCAATTATTTACCTTCTTGGACTATGCCCATTAGAAACTTGCTCATTATTCGCTCCATAATTTTGAACGTCTATCGGTGAAAGGCTAGGCGTACTATCAACACTGGATAGTACACTTGAAGCGCTACTTGACAAACTCCTATTGTGTCTCGATCGTGAGGATGCGGAACTACTTCGTGCTCGAGTTGTTGATGGTATCAGATGGCTTCGTGATCTGGACCTTGATCGTTGTAGTGAAACTATGCGCGAGGGAGCACTTAATGGTCGCTGGTTACAGCTGACAGATTCTTCGTGAGGAAGATTATCTAGCAGTTCGTTTTGTGGTATTTCTAATGGTTGTAAACGACGCATAGATCTACGCAACCATCCAGCTTGTTTAGGAACAGTTTCACTGTCTGTAACTGAAAAATCTACTTATAATATTTGCTAAGTTTAAGTCATGTTGGCTATTATAAGAAATAATATTAAAGAAAGGCGGCCAAAGCAAATTTATGGAGGTAATGGAAATATCATCATTATAAGAACGGAAAATAGCTACTCGAAGATGTTAGATATAACAGTGTGGATACTTCTCCAAATGCACTAACGGAGAAGTGTACCAATATTATATGCACAGGAACATATAATATTGGAAGGTGACTTTAACTCAAAATCTCTGATATGACAATCCCAGTCACAATCAAGAAAGATCATATGATGGTAGAAATGATAGCAGCGTTAAACTTTGCAAATGAAGGAACAATTCCTAGAATTACAAGATTAAGACAGAAATCGCACCTGAACTTAAAGATAATAAAGAATTGCACGTCGTCGGCACCAAGAGTGGGAAAGTGAAAGAAAAGGACACTCCTGAGAGCAATCACGTATCACTTTCCATATCTGTAAGAGAAACTGCACAGAATGCAGGAAAGGAGAAAGAACGTGAGTAATACAGAAACAAGATCGGAAGGGAATTGAATATGAAATCAGACGTCAGATGAAAGTTTTAAACAATTTGGAACAGTTGATGAAGATACGGATAATAAAGTATGTAAGCATTTGTGACTCTAAAACAAACGGTAATGAGAGCTGTGCTGTGCGCTAAGAATACAGAGTAGCCAAGTCAGAAGGCCGTTGCAAAGGCAAATTTCAAAAAGAAGAAATAAAACATAAAAATAGAAGCATCAGTTATGGAAACACTTGCCGTGTCTTGGAAAACTCTATCTAATAGATACCATAGAACAACCTGTGGAGTATGCCTGACTGAGTCGTGACAAATAAGCTAAAAGGTAGTCTTTTACTGTTTAGTAGGTTTAAACAAGATAACGCTTTTGTCCATTTGGCTATTGTCCAGTAAAGTTTTTTCTTAAATCATAATTATTTCTGCTATTATTATTATATAAAGGGGGCAGGAGGAGTAGCCCCTTTGCATTCTTTCGTGAATAGTCGATCGAGCTCATTACCAGTTCTAGGATGAAGAGGATGATTAATCCTAAAGCCTCCTTCTAACAAACTCTACGATCTCCCTAAACTATATAAAATCCCAACAGGGAGTGGAGTTTTAGTGCGGTAGAAGTCCCACAGTGTTGGATGGTCGGGCATCCTTCGCCTTTTGAAGGTTTCTCCACGTCCTACGTAAAACAACACAGAAAAATAGCCCTTTTGCTACCTAGCCATAAAAGATCACGTAACATACCTTTCTTTGTCGTTAGAAAGTAAACCATAGTATTGCTTTCTGGTGCTGTTTCTCAATGTTCCTGGTACTCACTGTCACCCATCATTCTGCAACTCAATATTAGAGTATTCATACATAATATGTCTTGCCGTTTCTGTATCAGTTTTGAACAATCAGCATTCTGGGTTTCAGCTGTACCAATTTTATGCAAGTGATAGTTCAGAACGAGGAGTCTTGGACGCTGGCAAGTAGACTTTAAAATAGGTTGCAAGCAGCTGAGATATAGTACCTATGAAAAGTTGAGAGGAAGACTAGAAGGGACATGGTGAGGAACCAGACTATCCGGAATAAAAATAGAAGAGATGCAACTTCGATGGTTGGGCCACGTAGCACGAAAGCCAGAAACCAGATATCCACGAATGGCTTAGGAGGCCCGTTACGAAGAAACCGAGGAGACGACCGAGACTCAAGTGAGAAGATAATCTCAAGGTTGTGATACGCAAGAGCAAGAGGTAAAAACGTCGAATACACTTCTAAATTCGAATACAAGTCAAAAGTACATGTAGTTTCAGAACTTTCGTCAATTTCTTTTTTGGAATGGACCCTGGTCAGGATTCAAGCGCAGGACAGGAAGGCCTGGCGCGTTTCCATGAAAACCTCTACACCATAAAAGCTAGAAGAGGACGACAAAGTAAGTAAGTAAGATAATTCAGAAGAGTAAGCTCTATAATTAGTTTCTTCTTATTTATTCATTAATTTCTTTATTCTTGTATATAAGGAGTTCCTATTTAATGAGACTAAGCACTTTACTGTTTTTGACAGATGTCAGGTCTATAAAGTCTTTAGCATGTTTTTATCCTGGGATCTTCTTCCAGTGTTTTATTCTGGCTTAATAGTTCCATTGTCTTATTATCTGTTTCCTGTAGTTTTTACTTATACTGCAGAAAGAATTGAGTCCTATAAATTGTTTATTGTTCCTTGTCTAACTAGCTTGTCGCCTATTTCGTTGCCCTCAATCCCTACATTCGCTGGTACCTACCATAACTAAAGATGGTTTGCAAAGACACATAGGTTTTAGCCTGCAGTACCCTCAGTGCTACTTGTTACTAATATCAATAGCTAAAATTTCAGCTTGTAAAATAATTAGGTGTGTAGCCATGGAACCACCGTTTTACATTTTAGGCCATATACCTCAGCTCCTGTTCCACCACTGTTTGACCAATCTCTGTACGATTTCAATGCACCCTTGCTATACAAAGACTTATTTTCCCTGATGTTCCTTGGAGGAGTAACAGCTTCAAACGATTGTTAAAAATTGTACGTTAGTCTCTCTACGCATCTTTAAATTTCCTATGAGGTTGCTGCCAAATTTCAACTTTGTTGACATGGAAATTGTTGTGGCTTACATCAGAGCCTCTTATTTTACATATAAGTATGGAAAGCAGTCCAAGCAGTGCCTCTAACGTAGTTGTAGGACAATAAAACTGTTATGCTCAGATATGTAGTTCTTTGTAGTTATTGTAGGACGTTCTAAGCTTTTTTCTGTTTCACAGACAACTGTAGCCTACAGAGCATACGTTCACACATTTTTCGCTACAATTCCTCTACTACAATTTCTCTACTAATTCCGTTACAATTCTTCTACTACAAAGGCCGCTTTGTAAACGTACAAAATCATTGTATTATAAAAATTGCTTTACAGCGACAAAGTCATATGATTTGCAGACTAGAAATATTCCAGAAATATTAGACACCATAAAATTAAGAACCATTAGAATTTCTCGTTGTAACCTTAACATTAAATAAACTTTAATAAAAATATAAATGTATTATAACTGTTTATTTCATTACATGGGGGTAAGTAAGGAGGGTTTAGGGGGTTTCATTCCCCTATCAGTTTATGGTTTCCTGTCAACAACAAAAACAAGAGACGAATCGAGTGGAGAGGATATTTCGTCTCTGTCCCCAGTAATTCCATTCACCTGCAATATCCACTGCTGAGGGTGAGGAAACTTCTAATGCCAGTTTTGGTTTTGCCTTAAAATCTTTCTTATGTACGAAAGATTTGAAGTGTTTAAACATATTTGGATGTTAAACAAAGATTTTAAATTTCTTGTTTCCGGTAAACTTGTTCCATCAACTAGGTCTTGTTTCCATAAACCAGTCTTGTTTCCGGTAAACGAAATTTGTCGTTTCAAAGTAGTTACCTCGAAAAGTATTCTAGGTTAGCATATTCCGATGCCTTGAAACGAGCATTATGGAAAGTGTGCATTATCTTTTCTTTGGAACCTAAGAAGAGGGTCACGAGGTGTTAATGGCTTAAGGTGATCGCAATGTTGTAGAGTGCTTCAACCGCAATCACAAAAAAAAATTGGATATCTGAAGATTCTTGTTATGTAGGTAGCAGGAGATTTCATTATGTGGTCACCACGAACAGGTTTATATAGGACTATCAAAACTCGAAGATAATAATGGCAGGTTTAAGGCTCTTCTTTGTTAGTTATTAGCTCTTCTTCTCTTTTAGCTAAAGCGTATAGCTACATGCGGACACTGAAGTCTACAATAAGATTTCTAAGAAGTAAACAACGATTCACGCAATTTTTTTAAGAAACCCAAGAAATGAGCTGGAAGCCAACTTCATCGCCAAAATATCCACGCTGACTCAGCCAAAAAACACTACCGTAGAAATATTTTCTTTTGTTGATCATTAGAAGACGAAGATGGAAGCAACTCATAAAGATGTTATAGCTGACATTCAGCTCTAAATTCTAGGTTAAACCAAAATAGACAAAAAAAACTATCGAACGAATCCACAAGAGCCTTATACTTGAGTTCTAATTATCAAAAGTCTTTGCCATTTGACTCTGAGATCCCATTCCTTAGGAGCTTTAAATCTTTTTTTACGGAAGTATAGCAAACATTCCCCTTGAAATTTTAAAGGTACGCCCCTGCTTAATTATAAATCATTATAAACCATTTTTCCCCTCCAGAAAAATGAATAAAGTCCATAGTTGTAACAAATTATTATAACTGTATTGTAACAAATTAAATAACACTATTTTTCCGATTCATGCCATCAACCAGTAATTGTGATCGAAAAAACAAACGTAAAGCTGATAATAATAAACAAATTCAACTGTATTTCGGTACAAATGTATTATATTTTCTGTATGAATAGTTTTTTTTTATGTAAAGATTCCTACCTGTAACAGCTGGACCGGACGTCCGTTCACCTCTATCAGATGGCATTTGTGACCAGTCATATGTGCTAATTGTTGCATGTCGATGTCTACCGAAGCGTGATGCCAAAGACAACGGCCTTCTAACAGTAGTTACATCACTTTCAATCTTTGGCAATAACAAACTTCTGGTACTACCATACATACGAATTCTTTCGATAGTATTTGTGATGTCATTAATCTCTTTATTACTAATCTCATCCTGAGACTTTAAAAATTCGTCTAGATCATTGAGACATTCTTCAATATGTAGTAAATCATCGTTGAGATGGTTTATAGGTAAAGGTAGTTCATTACTATTATTACACTCCGATAAAAATTCATTTAACACATCATCTAAATTATTTAAAATGGCTAATGCTTCAAGATTATCACATGATTTACTTAAATTATTATTAATTGCAACTGTTGTGAAATCCTGCTGATCGATTAAATTAAAACTTTTACTTCTACCTAATTTAGGAGTTAAATTTAATAATACATTACTATTTTCAAATACTATATGTCTATTTTCTAGTTTTATTTCATCCGGATTTATATCTATAACAGTACTTTCTTTAGTACTTTTTTCTTCGGTTATGTTATTGCTAAGTACTTGTTCATTTGATGTAGCTAATTGTTGTTCCAAATAAGGTATAATTACATTGTGATGTGAATTGTTAGTATGGCACAATTCTATATCGGCATCTGATGTATTGAAGCTTTGATACTTATCATGTTCGCGTAATTGACTTATAGCGGCAGTGGCCATAATCCTGAGCACGATTATGGATTTTCTGTAAAAAAATTAGAAAATTTTAATTTCAAGTTTATTAAAAATAATATTTATGTTATAAATTCTAAGTTCTGCATAAATAATTTAAAGCCATAAACAATTTTTAAAGAGATTAAAATAACAACGATGTTTAGACTAGAAGCGGTTCTAGCTTGAGGCTTTATGTTGGCTACATTTATAATTTTCTAGCATTATATATATTATACATAGACCATAAGTCATAGACAGATTATACACTATACATACAGGTGTCCCAATAGTGTGTCCAAGTCCAATTGCTCCTTTATCATATTATATGGAGAACAATTTCCAAAGCAGAAGTGTCTAGGGCTTTAAGC
>WYDF02119737.1:0-19125 GCA_009867245.2 Adranes taylori
ATACTACTAGGGTCGTTGACGATTTACAATATTGGCATTAACTCTAATCAGTACATTTACTGTTTAAATACAGAAGTAAATGTACAGAAGTAAATGTACTAATTAGAGTCAATTCCAATATTGTAAATCGTCAACGACCCTAGTATTAAGGTCGACCCTAGTATTCGATATACTTACAGAAGTAAATGTACTAATTAGAGTCAATGCCAATATTGTAAATCGATTTAAAATATTGGCACAATATCGACTCTAGTATTAGAGTCTTTGACGATTTACAATATTGGCATTAACTCTAATCAGTACATTTACTTCTGTAAGTATCTGTAAGTATCGAAGTATGCCGTTGACTGCATATTATCAAAACATATTTAAACAGAACACCTTGAATAAACATTGGGATTGTATACTTAGAGAATTTATTTGAAGGAGGCTTTAGGATTTATCATCCTCTTCAGCCTGGAACTGGTAATGAGTGGAATACTTTTAGAAATTGTGGAATGCTGATAGCCTACAGAAAACATATATGCTATAGCATTTACTTTACAGCCAAGGGAAACCTGCAAAAACCTTGGCCATAGCATAGTCAACTGATGAGGGAGCTTGGTTTAATGGGGTGAGCTGATTTTGCTGGTGGTCTTGTATAACTTCTACGTGTACTTGCTTGGCTGCGCAAGTACATCTTATCTACTGACTCTTGCCTTTTATACTCTTTTCGGCTGTTGCCAATATATTTCGGACTTAGTTCCGACAAAAGTTTGTTGCATCTCTTCATCACACTCCTGCGTACTAAAAAGTTTATTACTCCATTATTTATCCATTATCTCTCTATAACCATTGGAGCACAAAACTTATTCGCGTAAAAAAGGCTATTTTCTTTTCCCCTTTGATATTTTTTTTTTCTTGTTGTGGCCCGTCTACAAAGTGACACCTGCTCAAACTCCCTACACGTGTATATGTTCTTTCAGATGGAACGAATCTCGATTTCCCTTAGATCATTTAAAATATTTAAAGATTTCTACCGTAGAATTTCAAGAAGTGAATACGTCTTATATCTTTATGGCGTTACAATACGAAAAATCACGAGAGTTTTATATTAATTTTAATGATATTTCTACACACGTTTTGTTACTTATTATAAATATTATTTTGTTTCAGCAAAGTCCTGTATTCGATTGCAAAGGATTCACAAAATAGTACTGATTATTTCTACATGGATGAAGCAGATGGTACTATTTATTTAAAGCAATCGTTGGATCATGAACACATTCAACAACATCATTTCATCATTGTCGCTACCGATCAAGGAGTACCAAGTCTTTCTACTACCGCACATGTATGGGTGACAGGTATTATTCTTAGTTAAATTAGAAAGAATTTTTTACGTTAATTCCAGGTAGGAGACTAATTTATTTCTTTTCGTCCTTTATCGAACTTTGGGGTACTAAATCCAGTATTTATTTAGTTACCAAATACTCGTTTCAGAAATATTTTATAAAATAAACTTTTATGAATTGATTGTAGTTCTGGATATGAATGATAACTCTCCAAAGTTCGAACAACCATCTTATATCTCAGCGGTATCAGTAAGTGCTCATCGTGATCATTTCATAACCATAGTGACGGCTAGCGATGCCGATTCTGTCGATCGCGATCGACTACGTTACGCTATTGTTGCCGGTAATGAGTTACAAACATTCGCAATGGCACCTGATACGGGCATATTACGTCTAATCAATTTGGCGAATTTTGGTGATCGGAGACATGGTACATTAAATGTGTCGGTGTCAGATGGAGTTTACACGAATTTTGCTAGAGTTAAGGTAATAATATACAGGCTTATTCACAAAGAATATACAGGGTTATTAAAAATGATTTGAACCGAGTTTGAAAACAAAGTTAGGTGTCACGGTGAAGTGTGCTTTTTGAAGGCGATTCAACATTAATCTGTTCTCTTCTAAGAACATTCGATGGTGGTTTTGACAGTTTCAAGAGCGTGGGTGTCTATGTAAAGGTAAAAGTTTAGGAAGAACAACTAGAAAGAGTTTCTCCTAAGTATTTCATTAAATGAATTTATAAAATAATTTAACATTAAATGACTGAAAGCAAGTTAGCGAGTATGCTGCGTTTCAGAGGAGTCCGTAGAAATCAAGAAATCAAGCTAGCCGTAAGTCATTGTCTAGCATGCGCTATAAATACATCTAATTTTGAGCACATACTAGACATGGTATTTTTCGATTTCATGTTAGAGATGGTGCTACTAGACGAGATCTTAGTTTTACGTTTAATGTTTAATGATAAAGCAATTTTTCACTTGAGCGTCAATCATTACAATATGCTATTTGGGGATCAGAGCATGCACATGAAACAGTAGGATAAACCATTTTCATAAGTAGAACATTTTCTTAAGGAAAACGTTTTCTGTGCTGTATCTCAGGACAAGTTTTATGGTCCTTTTTTTTTGATCGGAACACCGTTACAAGACAAACTTATGTTGATAAGCTCTAATACTGGTGCTTTACTGCATTGGAAGCAGATACGCATGACTTTATTTTTTACCAGATGAAGCACCTCCCTGTAGGCACTTGCTCTGAGCTTTTTTAAGTGTCCCAGCTATAGATTGGTTGGAATGGGGCCAACGAAACTTACTCGTTGTGCATGGCCTACGCGATCCTTCAGACGTTAACGTGTGTGGTTTTTTTTTGTTGTTGTGGGGAATATGTAAGCGATCGCGTTTGTGTTCCATCGCTACCCTACTAATCTCGATGACCTGAGAAATTCTTTTATCGCATTGATATGACACATACTGCAGATGATTATATTAAACCTTTCTAAGACAGGAAATAATAGTTGAATCCTCTTGACTTGGCTGGAGTTTTATATTTCTTTTCTTTAATAAGCTATTGCGTAATGAAATCTGTTCATTCTTTTCTATATTTTACTTGAAGACAATTATTGTCAAATTACAATAAATCTGTGTGGCATTAATTCCATCGTATCAATTTATTTGATAAGAATTACAAGGAAGTTGCTCGAAGCGTGATTAATGTTCCTTATTGAAATTTATCTTAACTATTATTTTAGATTGAACTACTCCCAGCTAATTTAAATACACCGGAATTTATTGATGTTATAATGGACGTTCAATTAATGGAAAATAAACCTGCTAATACTTTCGTAGCTGAAGTTGAAGCTGTCGATAAAGATTTTGGGATCTATGCAACTGTAACTTATTCTATTCCTTCTGAACAAGTATCTTCAATGTTTTCAATAGGTACATTGTTACAAGGTTTAGTTATTTATTTTTTAAAACATTGAAAAAACATTATGTTTTAATATATCGCACTAAAAATGCACTACCCAAATTACAACAATCTATACGTTGAATGTTATGTTATGAAGGATCTTTAATTGTTGTCATTTCTAGATCACACAACTGGCCGAATTATTACTAAAAAACCTTTAGATAGAGAACAACAAAAATTGCATGAAATTCTGATTATGGCCACGGATATTGGGGGTCGAAGCGGATTTCTTACTGTGCGCGTCCATGTATTAGATGAAAATGATAACGCACCGAAGTTCCATATGCGCGAATATAAAGCTAGCGTCCAATCGAATTATAATATTGGAACATCATTTTTAAAAGTAAGCTTATCATAAAACATGTTTAGTATTTACTTAATTTTATATTTGTGCGTATTTAAACATTTACTATATTTCAGATTCGTGGAAGAGATGTGGATGAAGATCAAAACGCTGACTTAACTTATTCCATTTATGAAGAACAGTCATCCGGTGTAACTGATATATTTACTATTGATTCTAGGAGCGGATCAGTTTCTTTAATAAAATCCATCGGAAATTTAGGTAATAAATTGTGTTTAAATCATGATTTTCTAATAGTTTTTTATTTGACCTTACACAGTCCTAAAGTTAGCACTACCTCTAGTGTATCTACAATGACCATCTTTGCATACTCGTTGTAATTCATTACAGCTTAACATAAATCCCAAATATCAATACTTCTTTACACATCCAATTACCGGAATATTCTAAAATTTACATTAACATTTATTAATTTAATGTCCAAGTAATATTTAACAAGATTTTATTTGTACTGGAGATTCCGTTAATAAAGTTAAATAAATCTATTTATCTATTTATTTTAATTTGTAGAAGGAGAAGTATTTCAATTCTTTGTAAGAGCCACTGATGCTGGTAACCCACCAAACCATTCCGACGTACCAGTTAATGTTCTAATTATGGGACCGAACGATAGACCACCAATCTTTGAACGCAAAGATGATAAATTCTTTTTATCAGAAAATTCACCAATTGGTAAATATATGTTTTTCTTTAAGTTTTTCTAAGAAGGAAATCTATAAATAATAAGGAATCTAATAATATACAGGGCAACAAAAATAACGTTGACAAATATTTTAGATATAACTTTATTAAGCAAAGGAAATTTAACGAAACAATGGATGATAATAATAATATAAGCATTAAGTAATAATATACTCTGCCGGTTTTGAAGTTACCATCATGAGTTTTGATATAGAGCCCCAGACGCGCATTAAAAATTTTTGACAATTTGTACCATTCTTGGCGTAACGATTGCTTCAGCGGCTCCATGCGTTTGTTTCCAAGCTCAAGTTCTTGTTCCCCAAAAGCAGTCGTTCTCTGTAGTTTATCGCATTGAAATTCGGCAACCAGAGCGGCCTGATTCTGTAGATGAGATAAAATCTGGAGAATGATCTTTGCCGCAATTTTGCGTGATTTTATCTGACCTTCAATCCAACGCTGGAGTTGAAATCACATTGGAATCTTATGTGCTTGTTCCCATCCGTGAGGAGCTAGACTTTTTGAAGCTTGAAGGGCTTTAAATTGAGCTCCTTTCTAGCCATTTCTTACACCGATTTAGGAGCTCCATTTGGAAGCAGTTATTTGGGACCCCCTTTCTAGCCATTTCGTACACCGAATTGCGTTTGGTACATACCGGTCCCATGAGCGATTTTTCTCATAGCTAGTCTCTAATTTTATACTGGTTCTTGGAAATGTTGGTTGATAGTGCGTTTCTTTTTTATTTCAGAAAGATCTTTCATTGGCGAGCTTTCTGAATCGGTTCATTTATCAAGACACATTGAGTACATTGAACAATTTCACATTGACATCTACCTTGATGAAATTGCTAAAGGTTAGAGGTTCAGCGGGTCCAGAAGGAATGCCCCATTGTTCTTAAGGCGTTGTACTCACTATGTTCTTATGCCGCTAACTTACATCTTTAATAAAACCTTGAAGCTTTCAAACAACGTAATTTTTAGTAGATTGATTGGTAATCAGCACGGTTTTGTCAAAGGACTATCTACTTCTACAAATTTGTGTGTATTCACTCAATATGTCTCGGAAGCCTTAAATAAAAATGAACAAGTTAACCAAATCTATATAGATTTGTCTTAAGCCATTAGATCGAGTGAACCATGCCATACTACTCCAGAAACTTTATAAATTCGGCTTTCACATCAACTTATGTAAATGGTTAGAAAATTATTTACTTTATTGAACTCAAGTCGTGAATATTAATGGCGGCCACTTATCGGATGTGTTTGGAGTGACATCGGGAGTGCCGCAAGGCATTCATTTGGGACCTCTCCTCTTTAATATTTTTGTTAATAACATTAGGAACTATATTTCAGCTAGTAATTGTCTTCTCTACGCGGATGATCTAAAATTATTCAGAACACTAAAAATTCTAAGGATGCTTACTTACTGCAGAAAGACATTGATGGTGTATCATGGTGTGAATTAAATAACATGAAATTCAATATTGAGAAATATAATATTCTGAGCTATTACAAACAAGCTATATGCTTGAATCTTGTCTACTCTATTGATGGTACCTTATTACTTAGAACCGCTTATTTTAAAGACCTTGTGGTTACTTTCAACCCTAAATTGACCTTTTAAATCATTATGATGTTACTGTTAAATAGGGCCCTAAAAACTTGGGCTTTATATTATGGAATTTAAAGATAGTATAACTATGCAATCTCTCTGTGTACTAGTGAGATTTCAATTGGAATATTGTAGGGACTTTTGGTCCCCCTTTTATCAAGTAGACATTAAGCGACTTGAATGTGGTCAAAACAAGTTTTTGAGATGTATGTACATTAAACGTCACGGTGTAGTTGTTGACTGCTCAGGCTCTCAAATGAGACTACAATTGGAGTTGGACAGTCTTCATAGGACTCGTAGAAGCAAAATAAATGACTTATGTTTTCTGTTTAAATTGGCCAATAATAACATAAAATATCACTATTTATTAACGGTAGTTAAAGTACATGCTCATTGTAGGCAGATTTAAAACAGACAAATATTTTATGTTCGGTTCTCATCTTCCACCTGTGGTTTTAATTTGTCTATTTCCAGAATTTGCATCAAGGGGTTTTGGAACGCCTTGATTTACTTTAGAACGTTTTAGAGGGAGCGTACGAAGCCTGTTATCATGCTTGTACTGACATGTTAATATTAACTAATTCTACGTAAATCTTTATTTCAGTACATTGCAAACTTCCTATTGTTTATTTATTATATTGTTTATTTTTGTTTATGTATTATCATTTAATTCGCATGACCAAAATGTATTTTTTCTTTTTGTTTCTGTATGAGATGAAGATGTAATCATACTATTATTAGTACTAATTTTTGTGTTTCTCGATTTGTAATTATTATATCTATCTTACGAATCTATATTAACATATAACCATACTGAATATGTAATCATACTATTATTAGTGTACCTTAATTTGTATCGATTAGACGAATCTTTATTAATCAGTTGTACGATTTACCCCTGTATTTTTCAAATAAATAAATAAGTATTCTAAAAGTACGCAGTTGTTAGGCAGTTATAAATTGTAAGAAAGACGGATGGATATAAATATGTTTGAGTTACTGAAGGTAACATATTTGTTCGTCCAGAGGAAGATTCCAGAGCTATACGGATAAGAACTGAGCTGGATATTGAACAGTTACGCAAAGAGTAAATTAGTATTTAAATTAATTTCTAAATTTAAATTCATTATGTTATACTACTCTATTAACTTCTTTCAATTTTTTTTTCTTTAACTTTATATATACTTCAGAAAACTGTCTTCTTAGTTCAATTCAATTTGCAGCTTTGACATGATAATTTTATCTGAAACATGAAATATTGCAAATTGCTGTAAATACTTAGGGATACGATCCGTATTTTAATAATAGTGCACATAACAAAAATGATAGGTCGACAATTTATTTCAACAATAAGCTAAAACACGATTATAAATAACTGAAATTAGTAACATCTCCTTCTTGAGAGCATTTTTGGTATAGACAATATGTCAATCGCAATAAATTCGATATATAGACCACCATCAACTAATGTCAAATGATTTATCTCAACACTAGAACATTACTTAAAATCGTATTGTGTAGAACATTTTGAGATATTTGGAGGTGACATAAATATAGATATCTCTAATGGAATTAACGCACAAAAGCGATTATTTGATTATCCTAGCTCTAGAGGAATTAAAAACTTGCGTAAGTGGTTATAGCATAGAAGAAAAATTATCAAAATCTTGTATTGATCACTTCTTTATTAAATCAAAGTTAAACGAATGAAAAGATATGTCCGATTATAGTGCACAATAAAATAACAGACCATTAGCCAATGGTATTAAGCAAAATCTTCTGAAAAGTTCTCCACGTCAAATATTAGTTCGTTAAAGGGCCAAATATCATCATATCATTGCAATGATCTGGTCGATATAATATATCGACCATTGACGAACAAATGAATTACTTCTGTGAGAAAATATCTGAAATAGCATCAAACTCAACATCTCAACGATCTCAACATCTCAACAGACTCAACTACATTATTAAAAGATACATCAAAAAAACGCAAACCATGGACAACTCAATGGTATCATAAATATTTCCATCCCAAAAACTGCATTACCTAATATTAATTCGTTAAAAGTACATAACTGATTGTATTACAAACAAATGTCAGTGTATAACCTTAACGTCAAGAATTTTATAAATATTTGAACATTTATATCTACTCTAATATGACATGATGTAAACAGTCACAATACCTATCACACTACATACACTGTATGTATTATATGTTCAAAAGACTTAAATACATACTTACAACAAAGCTCCTAGGACCAGTGTATTTCGCATTATTACAATCAATTCCTACACATGGTATCTTAATATGGGAGGTTGTGCACGAAGGTACCTCAAGGGAGTAGAAGAAGCCCAGAAATTGGTAATTAAGATCATCTACAATAAATTATATAGGTATTCATCTAGAGACTTGTTTGTGGAAACAGAACTATTAAGTCTTAAACAGTCATACATATTGTCGATATTAAAGTTTTACTACAGACACAAAACGTTTTTAACTCTCGTAACTTTTAGAGAACATAATTATGATACTAGAAATAAAGGAAATGCCCAAATGTTGCACATGAAAAAGACTTGGACAGAAATTTTTCTATTACTCTATACCAAACTTATTCAATCTTCTACCAGATTGAATGAAAATAACATCCGTCTCAAACAAGACTCACTACATATTGTAAGAAATGGATTAGAGACTCTATAGAACTTGATCATCTCAACTTAACTAAAATGTATATTTTACATTATATATTCATAAAATCCCCTTCTATTCCTACCACTTCCACTACCACTATTACTACATAAATATATATTACCATATTGTCAATTAACATATTCAAAGTCTCATAAATAAATGTTGATTTAATTATGCGCTAACAATCACTATCTTTTTAAATAAATGTCAAAGAAATAACACGATAGGTCACATACAAACTTTAAAACAGTTTCTGTGACTACCAACTAATATATCATATTTCAGTTTATATAGATTTTGTATATATTTTCTACTTTTCTATTTTTTATGTATTTACTTTTATTATATACAAACTTTTATTATACTGTGTTTTATAAATAAATTAAATAAAAAAATAAATAAGAATGTTTTCTAGTACAAAAATTGTGAACAATTCACCAAAACAAAATGATACAATGCGTCTGTGACAGGCAGGACACACTAAAATTTGTCAACGTTATTTTGTCACCCCGTAGAATTGTTTTGAAGAAAATTGCAATTTAAATCAATTATGGTTCTTTAATACAGGAACTACTTTAACGCGTTTGAAAATGGTTTCGAATGTTTCGATCACTTACAAGGTGCTGTCAGGCTCAGAAGAGCAGGCAGAATTTGCAGTTGATCTACAGGGGCATGTAACTTTAGCTAAACCTCTAGATTTCGAAAGTTTGACATCTTATTCACCATCACATGCAGGTTTGTAATTTTTTTACGATAATTCAACCTAGTTTGGATCCATAAACAACTACATTAAACTTGCTAATATGTTTTTTTTTTGTAGGTTTTCACGTCATTGGGATTTTAGCTGAAACCGATTCATCTCCACCTTTAACGGCGTTCACAGAAATTCAGTTGCAAACTTTAGATGAGAATGACAATGCACCAGAATTTGAAAGTAATCCTTATGTTATACATTTGGCGGAAAATATTCCTGAAGGTTCTTCAATAATGAAAGGTATGATTTTGTTTTTAAATAAATTACCTTAACCTTAAGATACATAAACCAGACTTATCAGAACCTGTGTAATATCTGATTGCTTATAATTTGTATTAAATATTCGAAAATTAATCCAGCGTTCTGATATGACCTACTGTATCTCAGGTCATTCAGCTGCGTTTCAGGTCAAATGATTTTTATAATTTTTTATTATTTTTTTATTTTTAAATTATGTTTTCACTGAAAATTTATTTCAGTAAGTGCAACTGATTTGGATCAAGGTGGCAATGGCGAGGTTCGTTATTCGCTTGGTTCTGAAATGTCTTCAATATTTTCCGTGACTAATGAACAATCTTCTCAAGCTAATTCCGCAAATACTGTATTCGCTGTAGATCCGTTTACTGGTTGGATAACAACATTAGTACCATTGGACAAAGAATCGAGAGCCGAATATAAATTCCATATTTTGGCAACAGATAATGGAACTCCAAAACATTCAGCGCGAACATCTGTTATTGTCAAACTTATTGATTACAATGATAATCCAACAATTTTTAAGAAGGAACATTATGAAGGTGCCATTAATGAGGATGCCTTACCTGGTAATTTATATTTATTATCAAATATTTAACTAAACATTATTTTTACTAAATAAAATAAATTTCATGAGTTGTTAGGTCACTCGGTGCAATTAATATAATGACAAATTAATATTAGCATTTGTGCCTTTGAAACAGTTACCCCCCACCTCCCCCGGGTACAAAACCTGAACCTCTCAATTGGGGGACAGGTTTTCAAACCATTAAAGTAAGCGGGCTGATAAATTCAAAGAACAATTTCTATAGTGTTATGCACATGTATTATTAATCTATAATCTGTAACTTAGTAACAAGCAAATGATTCCTTTGTGTTGAGCTTGTGTAGCAGATTGTAATATTTTGAACTAATTTGATTTGAAATTTTAACCTGTAGTTTACAACTTGCACTATTGTGACAGTTATCTAAAATATTTAGGGTTGCTTGGAGTTAAAACAACAATAAGTTGCTTTATCCCTATGTACGGCCCAATACTGTTATATGTATTACGTACTTATAAGACAGACGATATTAATGATTTATAAATTATTCTTGTTGAGTCTCTTCTTGATATTATAAATTATGAGAAAAATTGTATAATTGAGCATTTGGAATTAATTACACATAGCATGTGCAATCCTTTGGCTTCAAAATTATTGAGAAGTTAGTCTTTATTCATACTTATTCGTTTCTTTTACTTTTATTCATAATTTAACCACGCCAATTTGTCGAAATCAGTTGTGTATTACGGGAGAAGGTAAGAGGACTTAAAACCCTTTCCGAAAATTTCGATTTTACTCATTTTGTTGTATAATAATAATAATTATTATTATTATTTTCTCTGAGCATACAACTTCAGCGGCAGTGCAGCCAATTAGCTTATTTTACTTTGCCTGATTGATTAGTCACAGCAGTCCAATATATCTGTCCTGTGCCAGCTTCCATATTTTCTTGTAGGAGTGTTTTTGTACGACGAGAGTTAATTTTCGTTGCTCCGAATAGGTTTCCCGTTTTGGATGCCAATGGTTCACACTCATAGAAGATATGGTACGCTGTCTCGCTTTCCTCTAAACACAGCGTACAATATATTTCGGCAGTGGTAGTCCAATTTTCTTTATATGTGTCCTCAGAGATGCATGTTCTATTAATAGGCCGAGTTTCAACAAATCTCAGGTTTTGGTATTACAGGGCTCTCCTATGGAGCGCCCAGCAGTCTGTTTATTTTAAATAATCCAGTTACTTACTGCTTCTCTGATGGAACTAGGGGGAACCGTTAATTAACGAAAGCATACAAATCCTTAGAACTATAAACGATGTACAAAACATAACAGAGACGCAAACGAATACAACGGATAAATCTATTCACATTGGAAATGATTATTTACAGGAGATATCTTAACAATAAGAAGAGCTGACAAACGAGCCTAGCTATTTGGCAAAAGAGTTCATTTAAGTGTAGATGAGCCAGCAATGGCACGATATATACAGCAAATTACAAATGACGCAAACAATCTGTAAGAAATTAACAACAAATTCCTCTGCTTGATACTTCAAAATAGGCATCGACTATGAATTCAAGGACATATTGATGAATTCATCAAACTGACCAAAAAGCATTGGGATCAGCCCCTATCTTTTTAGATGGGAACCAAAAATCCCACCAAATAAGTGACAAATACGATGCTTAATACAAGAAATGAGTATCACGCCTAAATTATACACAACAATGTAAAAATCAAACACTCAATATAATATTTTTGAATGTACAATCAATAAGGAACAAAATACTGGAAATAGAAACGTACCTACAGATTACAAATGTTATACTATGCATTGCAGAACACTGGCTTGATGAAAATATATACAGCCAAATAAATATAAGCAATTTCACAACAGCTGCTATACACTGAAAGTGACGGCTGATGTGGGGGAGGGGTCGTAGTCATTTACTGTAAAAAAAAACCCTACAATATAAATCAATAAAAAGCATCTGCAAATTATCAGCAGATAGGATACTAGAGTGCTGCGCAGCTGAAATGTTTATGGAACAAAATACGTATACAATCATCTGCGTATATAGGCCTCCACATAAAGACAACTATCAAAAATCCCTGAAGATACTAGAAAACGGACTATACAAGTGCACTAATAAAAAGGATCTTACTATGGCTGGTAGCTCCAGATAAGGATACCACAAAATACTGAACTGAACCGTCTTCTTAGCATATTGGGACTCAACCCCATGATAAATGAAGCTACAAGATTTAGAAACAATTAAGGAAAAACTTTAGACAGTTTCTACATCAACGTTGATCCACAAGAATGTTTAACCACAGTAGATCACTACAGTATATCAGACCATTACCCTATGCACCTTGCTATTTCTACTGCAAAACAGCAAACACCTTTTAGCTTCGGAAAACAATATACCGAAGAAGGTCACCAAAAATTTCAACTTTCAAGCTGAGAAATCATGACTGGAAAAATATTAAAAATGAAAGTCAAACGAACGCCGCCTTTAACATTTTCTGTGATAACTTCCGTTAATACTTTAATTTAGCCTTTCCAATTACAAGCAAAAGAGCACGTAGTGATACTAATAAAAGGAAATGGATCACTGAAGAGATAAAAAAGTCTCAAGAGCAGCTAAACGGACTATTCGGGTTAAGCAAAATGACCTAAAATGATGCAGCTACTAATAACTACAACGCGCATAGAAACAACGCAGGAAACTCCTACAAAGACTTAACCATGCGAATAATACTATAAGAATATTACAAACAAAAATGTGGCAAATAATAAAACCGAAATGTCAAGTAAGTAATAATAAGTCAAGTAAGTAAGTCAACAACCGCCACTACGCACAAAGCTAACGTTAATATCAATTCTACAAACACTGCAACTACAAAAAGAATGTTTATATCATCTACATGTGAGGAGGAAATCATACAAATAGTTGAAAAACGATTTTAAAAAACAACCTACGGAACTAATCAGCTCCCACAATCAATAATAACACAGCATATCAGAGCCATCGCCAAATCACTGTCGATTTAACCAACAAATATTTAGCACCCGGAGTATACCCTACCACACTCAAGAAATCTAAAGTTGTACCAATACATAACAAAGGAGCAACAGATAACGTGGAGAACTATAGACCTATCGCCGTACAATCATAATTTGGTCATCATCATCATCAAACAGCTATATATTTGTCCACTGCTGGACATAAGCCTCCCGTAAAGACTTCCACTTCTCTCTATCCTGCGCTACGTTCATCCAGTATGTACAGATGCGCTTTATATCGTCTGACCAGCGAGTGGGCGGTCTACCCCTGTTGCGAAAAGCGTGTTCTCGTGGTCTCCATTCAATTATTTTCCTTGTCCATCTGCCATAGTTCATTCTAGCTAGATGGCCAGCCCAGTTCCATTTGAGACTCGATATTCTTTCGATCGCATCTGAGACTCCACTTCTCCTTCTCACTTCTGTATTTGGGATTCTATCTTTTAGGGATGCGCCTAGCATTATTCTCTCCATGCTTCTCTGCACTACTCTTATTTTGGTGGCCGTTTGTTTTGTTAAAGTCAGTGTTTCGGCCCAGTATGTTAGTACGGGTAAAACGCACTGGTTGTAGACTTTTCTTTTGAGACACATGGAAATATCAGATCGTAGGGCGTAGCTCAATTTTCCAAAAGCTGCCCAGGTTAGACCTATTCTTTTGCTTATTTCGCAGGTTTGATTGTCTCTCCCCAGTTTAATTTCGTGGCCCAAGAATTTGTACGAGTATACTTGTTCGATGTCTGAATTGTTGACTGTTAGACTTTCACTGATAACCAGGTTTGACATGAAGATGCTCAGCCCAACCTCTTTTAATGTCAGTTCTAACTCACGTTACATTTCTATCGCTTCATTAAAGTTGTCCGTATTTAGTGCAAAGTCAGCGGCGAAGCGTAGATGACCAAGCTTCTGGCCATTTATATTGAGGCCCAGGTTTTCAACTTTAGTGCGCTTGAACATGTACTCTAGCAGGTTAGTGAATAATTTGGGGGAAATGATATATCCTTGCCGCACACCCCGTTCGATTTTAAAGTCGGAGGTATCTTCATGAAGACTAATGATAGCTTTTGCCCTCTCATAAACATGCTTAATAATGTTGATGTAACGATAGTCGATTCTGCAATCAGCGAGGGCCTTAAGTATCAAAGGCTTTCTCATAGTCTACAATAACGAGAACTAAAGGTTTATTATATTCTACGCATTTTTCAGTGAGGATTTTTATTGTTTGGAGGTGGTTGTTGGTGCCATAACCTTTACGGAACCCTGCCCACTCATTTGGCTGATAAAGGTCAAATTTTGCTGTCAACCTCTTTGTGATTATTCTCATAAACAGCTTGTATACCTGTGAAAGCAGGCTAATTGGTCTGTAATTTTTATTTGAGCTATATCGTCTTCCTTGTGCAGAAGTATTATGGTAAGATCATAATTTGGTAATATCTTCGAAATGATCTTTGCATCACGATTAACAGAATATTTAGTAAAAAATAAAATTATATCTAAATCGCAACATGACACCACGTAACATGCAGAACAAAAGCAGCAATACAGCCTTGTACGAACTCCTAATCAATTTATACACCCCCTACTGGATAATATATCAAGTGCAATAGGATACTTTTACGCTATGACAAAGGCCTTTGATTGCGTAGAGCACAACGTGTTGGAATTCACGCTATCAAGAATTGGCATACGTGGAGTACCCAATCAATGGATAATCTCATTCTTATCAAATAGATGTCAGAAGGTATGCATCAACCACGCACATATTTCAGACGAAAGGAAGCGATACTAGTCGGTCCCCAAGAAGATTCATTCAGGATTAATCCAGCTGAGCATAATAGGGCTGCTACTATTCGTAATCTTAATTAATACACTGCCAAACAGCGTCACAGTTGGAAAAATTGTCATCTACGCCGGCGATATTACACACATCGTCAACGCTTATAAGAAAGAGAGCGCAATAAAAGCTACAGAAATCAGTATGATCGAAATTGGCAACTGGAGCCACAGAAATCGTCTTGTTCTAAATACGGATCAATTAAAGGTGGTGGGCTTCTTTCTAAATCCTCATCACAACACAAACCAGTTAGGCACAATCACAAAAGCCAGCCAATAATAGATCAGGTGAAAATATTAGGCGTCACCCTCACCAGAAATTTGAAATGGCAATCACACATAGATGCAGTCAAAAAGCGAAATATATGGCCTGCTTCATGTTAAAATGCCTACAACCAGTGATGCTTAATAATACCTTACTATGCGTGCTTTCAGTCGGTTATAAATTATGGAATAATGTACTGAGGAATATCACCGATAAGCCATCAGGTACTATTGATTCAAAAGAGAGCAATTCGCCTCATGCCGGAACAATACATAGAGCACACCGCCGAAGCCTTTTTCGCAGGCTGACGATCTACGAACTTTTAGCGTACAAGCTTGCAATGTAATGGTTTAACAACAAAGAAGACTTTATCGGAAATAGACACATGAACGCATACGCCACTAGGTACGGCCAGGAAATATCCATACCTATGCACAGAACTACAGAGTTTGAACATAGTCCTCACTTCCTCGCCATAAAAATTTATAGGACCATCCCAGAGAATATTAAACTTGAAGACAATAGTGTAGAATGAAGTTCAAACGAAACGTCAAGCAGTGGCTGATTTATAAGTGCCCTTACAACGCATCGGAGCTGTACATGAAGAATAATACATGGAAGTTTTATATCATAGTCGAGCCACCCTACATGGATATGGTTGTTCTAGACACCATTTACTTTTAATTTTGCTCGCTAATTTAATATTGAAATTTAAATTTTAATTACCACATTCTTGACTATTCCGCTTTCTATATGTAATGTAATTTATATATGAGATTATAATGGAAATAAATAATAATAATAATAATAATTATTATTATTATTAACTAACAGGTATTCTCAGTGTCAACGCTGGACAAGTGAATTATGTGCTAGATGATTTATTTGGTAGTGCATGTGCTATTTTGTTGCCCTTGTTCCATATCAACGTGACTAAATTTGTCGTTGCTAGTTTCACAGTGTATTCTTTCTTGCATTTATGCATTCTTCCGTAAGTACAGAGACAATTGTCGCGTTAAGCGCCTGAAAAGCTCCCCGATTGAAATGTTCATTTACTATAAAAATCCGTTGCTTGTTATATTTCCTTCTTATATTTTCTTCTACACAATGGAGAATTTTATATCTTTTGGTATGGAAAATTGTGGCTAATTTGCCTAGAGGCCAAGACATTCTGCATCTGAGGCCAGATCAGAGCAGATTCTGGAAACTTAAGAAAATTTTCTTTTCACTAATATCACTCTATGATGTCTTTGAAATTTCTGTATCTATAGTTGGTTAGAGAAATACAGTATGATCAATTCGAGTGGCGGAAAATCTAGCAACACCTTGAGCGCCGTGTTTGGGGTCGTTTTCTACCTTGCCTTTAATAGGAGTTTCTTTTTCCCGCACACCAGTGCTCCGTAAGTTATGGATGGCTTGATATGATTCTATCGGTTTATAGGTGCCAAGTGAGTTTGGAATCGATTATTAGTTAACTTCTTCCTGCAACGGTTGTCTCAAAATTTTACACCGTCTAAATTCCCTCTTCTTGTAAACGGTACAAGCGAAGTCTTCTGATGGCTAATTTTAAGGCCTTCATTTGTTACCCATTTTCCAACCGCGTTAAGTAATCCTTGCGTAAGATTCCTAATGTTTAATTGTTAAATAGTTCAATCCATAACATTTTGCTTAGGTTTTGAAATACCCATAGGTTTTGAAATTTTATATTTGGAGAAGTAAGCCCTTCTCCAAATATAAAATTTGTATCATATTTGCACTAAATAACTTGTTCAAATTAAAAACGCAATATTTATTGGAATTGAAATTTACATAACTATTTTATTATAATTCAACTTTAACTCTTGAATGTTAACAGTTCGAGGTACTTAAATTATAAAAATTTATTAGGAACTGTCATTGTAACACTCCAAACAACGGATGCTGATAGCGAGACGTCGAACACTACATTAGAATACTACATTATATCTGGAGATCATGGCACACAATTTCAAGTTCGTCAAACAGGCGAAGTCTATGTTGCCAAACCGTTGGACAGAGAAACTATTCCCGAATACAATTTGGAGATTATTGTCACTGATGGACTGTTCACTAGTACTGCAACAGTTACATTGAAAGTCTTGGATGTTAATGGTAAGTTTATTATTATATAAATATTGGAAGTACAAATTGGGCCTTATATCTGACACAAATGAATAAATTCGAAATTATGTAATTAAACAATTCTCGGCTACCTAAAATATTATTTTCTGCGTTTTAATATATTCTAAAAACTATTATAGCAGAAATTTTCTCAGCTTGTGATCATTTGCTCATTATTTAAAAAAGCATTTTATTCTCGGTTTATTTATGAATGAGTGTACATAACAAAATCAAATTTCTAGCAATAAGAGTTTTTAAGTAATTTGGTTTGTGTTGCAGTATTTCGATTTATTCAATGTGAAATCGACACTAGACGCTTTGTATAATTAAGCTAACCTGCTCATTAAAAAAATTTGCTAAAAGTATATTCTCACGTTTATTTTTATGACATGATCTGATCCCCAAATGAATAAATAAATTCTACTTCCATTTAAAACCTATCGGATTCAACGGGAATCTTACATCAAGAGTTTGTTTAATTCCGAATTGTTTAATGCGTAGTCAGAATTGATAAATTATTATTTGCGGGTTTTAGAATATACATACACTAATACCGTTCATAAATAAACGATAATTATTAGAATCCTTCCCAAATAAACAACCTTACTAAAGCAAATATGGCTCATGAATGAAATAAATCTAATTCAAATAAAACGCATCAAGATTTGAAAATAATCTATTCACAATCAAATAATTTATTACACATATTGCCATAATTACAGAGGGTCTGGGAATTTAGATGAATAATAAAACAAATCTGATTAAATTTTATTTGAATTACATAAATGTTAATTTTAATGCAACAGAATTTTCCTCCCAGGTAGAAATAAGTAAAATAACATCCAAGTAACATTTAATTTACAAATGGAATCTGAGAGAAATTAATACAGAATTGGTTGACTAACAACATAGTTAAATATAGTGCGGTTATGATTTATTAAACTTTCATAAAGGTTAATATGCCATCGATATATTTTATTATCAATACACAAATAAATGTAAAAACTAGTAATCAAGATCTAAATCAAAGTTAATTATTTGTTAGCTTGGTTTGAAATGGAAAATTAGTTACATTGAAATCAAATTATTTACTGACAATAAAATCAAAAGAACCTAAGGTGTTTCAGTTTCTTTAACAAAGATATATAATTAAATAAATATTTACTCACATCTGTATGTCTGCTATAACTCGAAGAAGAAAATGAACTAAATAAATTGGGTATTTTTTAATTGAACTTTCATGGTGTACTTAGCAGTTTCTAGTAAAATTCTATCCCCGTGTGAGCCCAAGTTTGGGTTTGTCGACCACTGGCGGGCGAAAACTTCGAGAAGAAGTTTATTTGCGTCTCACTCCTGTTTATTTAAAAGTATTACTTAAATTGTTTTTTCAATTATCACTCTCTAACATACTGAAACATAAAATTGCTTCACGTAAAATTCTACTTTCATTTCGTCTTTGATAATAATTCCTTTTTCGTTGAAATCAAATTATTTAATGAGAATAAAATCAAAAGAACCTAAGGGTTTCATTTCTTTAACAAAAATATATAATTAAATAAATATTTACTCACATCTGTATGTCTGCTATAACTCGAAGAAGAAAATGAACTAAATAAATTG
>WYDF02119738.1:0-10177 GCA_009867245.2 Adranes taylori
TATATGGGGTATGCTCGTATCTCGGTGTCCTGGGTGTTTGTAGAGTTCTTTATAGAAATCTTCCAAAATATTGAGAACTTCGTCCCTATTTGTAGTGATTTCGCCCTCTGCGTTGTTTAACTTCGTATTGTTTTTTGAGCCGGGATTTATATTTCTCTTCAAAACCTTCAGACCTCTGTTCTTTTCTATCACTGATTTTATTTCTCTGGAATTGTAACTTCGTGTGTCTCTCCTTATACATGAGGAGATTAATTTATTGAGTTCTCTCCATTCACCCAGATTTTCATTATGTTTTCCTCTCATTTCTCGTCGTCTTTTCATCAAAGTTTTTGTTTTTCTGGACCTTTCGTTCTTTTGATAGTATGTTGTTCTTGTGCATTTCTTAATGTATCAGTCAGAATGTCATTCATCTTGTCAACATCGGAAAGATCAAATAAGTTCTTCCCTAGTAGGTCCTTCTGAATTTGTTCCTGATATAAGGTAAGATTTTTGACTTCTGTCCACTTTAATATACCTATTATTAAATACAGTTATAATTTTATGAAATGATAGTCCCCCAGTTTTCTAACACTGTTTAAAATAAAATACAAGACGTTGTCATTGCTAACGTTGTGCGTACCTTCAGACTTACTCATAAATTTATCTAGGCAGTTAATGGTGGTGTGCAACATTTAGCAACCACAAATCATCTCTTTTAAGCTAATTTAATGAAAAAAAAAATGTATAAACTTAACAAAATGTATTCATAATAATATAGGAAATACATACATGCAAATAAAATAATAATTTGGTTTTTTAAATAAATAACGCGATACTAAAATGATTGAATGAAATTGTACCATTCTTTTTGAAAATGGATTAATAAAAATGGCGTTCAATTCTGGTCAAATGGATTCCCAAATTATGTATAAAATTATTCTACTTACAATTTCAGTGTTTCCTCTCATCACAAACTTAATTTATAATTACACACACTTTAGCTTATTAATTCATTATAATTTGTTTCAATAAGTAAACTTGTTGCCTACCGATTTAATTGAATTTATTCGAAAAATTCATACTCAAAAAAATTATTTTATTATTTCCGAATATCGTGTACAATTAGGCCTCATCTCTAATTTCATTTCGGATACTTAATACAACATTCTAATTTATTCATGATTTTATTTGGACTGAATTATAGTTTGATCTAAATTAATTTATGGATTTATGTTCAAAACACAGTGTGACAAGGGTTTAGTTTTTAAGCAACAAACATTCCCCTCCGTGGACTGTGTGGAGTTTTAGTTTCTTTTTGGGCTAACTAATTTTCCAACCAGATTACGACCATCACTTTCCATTACTTCAGCTACACATAATTTGTATAATTGACGTCATTGCTTTTGTTTTTATCAGACAGATGAAATAGTTTGACGCAAGAAATCACGTTGCTCTCCGTTTCCTATACTGAATTCCTAACTTAAGTAAGATGTTTCAAAAGTTCTTAAATTCTACTTTATTTCATGAATAGAAGTTTAAATGAAGCAGAAAAACTTGTTGGGGGATTTAATTCTCTTAAATCATAATCATGGTTTTGTTGTTATTTTCTTTTCATAACCGCTTCTTATTTTTTTTTAATACAATGCTCATGCATGAGTTTCAAAGTAAGCTATGCAAGCTATGCAGTAAGCTATGCAACATATATAGTAAACACAGGTGTTAACTAACATTTGACTTTCTTGTACTAATTCTTCTAGCATACAACGTGCTTAATTAATAACAACCTTTCACAAAATGTAGTCATCCTGAATTACTTACATAATTTCGAATTATCAAGCGCACAAATGATCTATCATAGAACTACAACAGAACTAGGACAATTTGCCATATATGAGTTAACAATATTATGAGTTTTCCAGCGTCAGACCATCGTGATTCGCTGAAGCCCATAATTTTTACGTTTAGCTTTTTTATTTCATGAACAACGTTATGGATTTGTCCACAACGTTGCTTCCACACGAAAGACTATCACAAACAAAATACATTTTGGTACATACAGACACTTTTAATTACTATTTATTTGATAATGAAGATTGTAAGTAGTATTTACTGCTAGTAAGTAGATTGGTGCTTTATTCGTAAAATTGAATATTAATGATCAGGATATATAAGAATTTGTTTAAAAATGGAGTCAAGGTGGACACGTGTTTCTGGCACAGTGGTAGCCGTTATCAACACCCTCTTATATCAACTATAGGTGCAAGATATCACTACACTGAATTATGAATCCAGTGTTCTAGCAGTGCGCTATATGCATCGATAAACTAATTCTTAAAATTCTACTTATAAGTTACAAATGCATTCAAGTTTGCGTATATTAAGACGCTATGTATTCATTTGTCAGCTGTGTAATGCATTTAATATAATGTATTTTATTAACTGTGTATAATGCATTTGGACGAACCAGCACCTTTTTTAGATGAACCAGTCAAATGTTGTTGTCTAACCAATGAAGAACAAGGATAATATCCCCTTTCGATTCAAATCACTGTAGAGACAACATTGACCATCCTTGGTCCGATTTTTCTCAGAACCTAATTGAAGTGTATGCGACGCGAAGTTTGATTGATAAAGTCCCTTGCTCTTCATTGGTTAGACAAAAGCATTTCAATCGTTCATCTCTAACAGGTGTTAGTTCTTTCAAATGGATTATACACAGTTAATAAATTAATAAAATGCATTACATCAAATACATTACACAGCTAATAAATTGATACATAGCTCCTTAATATATGCAAATTTGAATACATTTGTAAGTTATACGTAGAATGTTAAAAATTCGTTTAGAGAGGCATATAGCGTACTGGTAGAACACTGGACACATAATTAGTGATACATTGGGCCTATAGTTGGTATGAGTGGATGTTGTTAACTGCTATCACTATGCCAGAAACACGTTTCCACCTTGCTTCAATTTTTAAACTAATTCTTGTATTTCTTGATCATCAATATTAAATTTTTTGAATAAAGCACCAATCTATTACTATTTATTTATCTTGTTGGAGGATTTAATTCTCTTAAATCATAATCATGCTTTATTATGATTCTCTTTATTATGATTCTCTTAAATCATAATAAAGCACCAATCTATTACTATATATTTATCCCAATTGTAAATTTTGGCATTTAGATAAAATATATCTGACTATTATCAAACAGGCTTACCAGCTCCAATGCCTCGTCGCGCTTCCGCTTACGATGTTTTCACCGTACCCGGATTAAGTACGGTAGTAGGTGGCACAACATCGACAGCGGCTGGTGGACCCGCTTCTATGTTGGGTGGTGGTGGTCGGCGTGGTTCGTTCCGTGTTACGCCGCAAACACAACAAGCGGACATTGATAGTCCTCAAAGTCCGGATGCGCCAACTGCGATTAGTAGCGGCGTGGGTATTGGTACGGTGAGCGGCGTTCCCGGGCTTGGTTTGCCAGATAATAAAGAGCGAAGGGGGAGTAGAAGAGGATCACAACTGTAAGTCAATAAAATTTTAAATGATGTTTAGATAATAATAATTTTTTTTAGTTTTAAAAACTAAGTTTTTTGAATGACTAACATTTTACGATATGCGAGAGGTACAGGGATGTATACCCGGCGCATTTGCCAAATTATCAAGCTTTATTTTTAAGGGGAAGTGAACAACGATCGTCAAACTTTGGCTTATTTCACTCGTGGCCCGCTGTAAAGGAATTCTATTGATAACCGTAGTTAAACACAAATTGTTAAAAGAACATTTGTTAGTTTGATTTAGCTTTAAATTTTCGAATCATTGAATTGCTCAATTTCAATGTATTACATAAGGTGAACATTAAAAATAGAATATAATTTCAAAAATATTTTAAATAAATAATTAATTCAATTTAAATAAATAAGTATTCTTTTGAATATTTATTTATTACAAATAAAATGACACCGCATTTGCTCTAGTCAAACTTAAGAAAAATTACAAGTAAACAAACACCGTAGTGGCTAAATGAGTATAAAAAACAATTTCGTCTGTTTAAACAAATATAATAAATATGTACAGATTAAAAGGAGATTAACGTGAGTACTTAAACACTACAAAAGACAAACGTTTTGTGTGTAATAATATAAGAATATAAGTTTATCAGTAAACATTGTTTTAGGATCTATATTTATATCACGTCCCAAATATATTATGATATCAATTAAATGCAGTAGTAAAACGTATGTATAACGTAAACAATTCAAAATATAGTTCAGTTTTTTTATCTTACTGTCTAATAAAATATTAAGATACAGATTTGTTTTCTAATTTAAACGTGACCTAGAGTACACTTGTTTTTCCATGTAACGTTGCACTAGGGGCGCAAATTGTCCCGCGTATAAGGCAGATGTTAAAATGAGGTAGTGCAACATTGACTGGGATGGAATTATCCCAGAAGAGTTATAAAGTAGGGACAACTCCACACCAAACCAGGATCAGAAGTTGACCAAGCATTTGAATATCTAATAGTTTATTCACTTTTTTTAATTATCTTCATTAGCTTTGTTTAATTACATTGTTTAATTAATTACAATTTTTTCGGTTTGGTGATGTTTTTCAAATTTTGATGATGGATTCCTAATAGTGATGTGCGTTACAGTTATTTTTAGACAACGTTTGGTAACGGTTTGTTGAACAAAAATAACTTGTTTTAAAAACTATTTGAAAAAATTGGTTATTTCCAAACGAAAAACGTTTTATTTTTTTCAAAGGCCAAACGATTCAACAAATTATAAGTAGTAGAGGTAGAGGTTTTATGATTTTGTAACGAAAAACAATTTGACAATTAGTTTAAGATTATAATTTTTCTTAATACTGCTGGCGAATTTTTCAATATTAGAATTATATCATGTAGTGGTAATATACGTTTTCAATTCTCTATGATCATTAAAATCACATACAATAAAATAAAATAACTCATTTCTTGAACTCTTAAAACACTAAACTATTATAACTTTTTAAATTAATTTACTTATTTATAGATTTATTTATTAAGAATTATATAATTAACTAAACGTTGTCTTAAAACATTAATTATTAAAAATAATAATTTCTCAAAATATATTTAATTACATTTTAAACAATTTAGTAATTAATTAATACTTCATCACTTCAATCGAAAATGAAAGTGCAATGTGAGCAAAAGAAAATAATCAGCATAATTAATATTTGCTTTTAACATATACAAGCTTATTCAAATAAAATTGTTATTAAGAAACATGAGTTTGGGAAAAAAGAGTTTGGGAAAAAAACGTTGTTTGTAGCAAATATAAGTTTTAAATAAAATGGAGAGAAAGAAATAGGCATATATACTTGCTGCTTGGAGATACAAATAAACAAAGAGAGCGAAAGAGAGAGAGAGAGAGAGAGCGCGCGATTCCTGTCGAAACATTAGCGCATCAAACCATATCATCATCATCATCCAACAGCCTTTTTCTCGTCCACTGCTGAACATAGGCCTCTCTCAATAATCCCCTTAGAACGATATTTCCTTCGTTCTAGGTTGAACACTTATACCGCCGTGACTCGGTTGCCAGAGCCTCTTTAGTTTTATAGCAGGGTGCACCGGATGACATAGTCATCACTCGAGCAGGCGAGGTTGACGTTTAGGTTGGCTATATTGAACATGTCGTGCCATCACCCCTTACACACCCCCTCAAACCATATAGCTAATGATAAATACCTAGTTGGCTCGATATAGAAAAAATCGTTTGTTTGTTTTTTCGCAAAAAGTTTTTTTCCACACACTTTGTAGTTTTGAAACCATCACTAAGTCCTATGTATGTTTGTGCGTTGAATCCAAAAATGATCTTATTTTCTTTCCATCACGTCAGCATTTTTTGCAATTTGTCACAATGTGTTACATATCGAAGAAAATCACAAATATGAGACGTACTGATAAATTGAGGTACATAAGAAATGCTGCCATCTGTCGGTTTATGATGAAAACGAATCGCTGACACCATAAAGCGACAGATGGCAGCACTTTTATTATTAAACATGTTGTACATCTCAGCTGGCTATCAATGTTGACACAACCGTTGGTACGTATCCTCCGCGATCAAACGTCTTTCTGTCAGCGCATATACGCTAGAAAGCAAGTATACAGTATTCGAACTGGTGTCAAAAGGCTGTAAAAAGTCTGCAGATTCCTTTTGTTACATTTATGGTGAGTTAATGGTGTCAAGACAAAAAAGACATATAACATCGCTCGTGCGACAAGTGTATCTCGCATATTTCTATGTAAATGTAGGAGATCAAGACAAAATTTGGGCACCCCACTGCTTGCTATACGTGTGTTGAAGGACTGAGACGGTGGTCAAAGGACGAAGAACATTGTTTCAGATTTGGCGTTCCGATGGACTGGCGAGAGCGACAAAATCATAGTGATGATTGTTACTTTTGTTCAACCAATGTTCACGGTTTCAACGTAAAGAATAAAAGGAACATCGTCTATCCAAATCTGCCATCGGCTTTACTTCCTGTCTTTCATGGTCCAGATGTAGCAGTGCTTATACAATCAAAACATTTACCTGAAGTAGATTGTTCAGAAACTGTGTTTCCTTTTCCAGGTTCAGATACAGAGAAAAAGATTTTATTCCACACTTTCCGGAAGAAGGAGGCTTAGTATTCTGCAACCATATGTAGACTGTTTAAAACATTCAACATTTCGTACGAAAGCACTGATTGGCGACTATTCATCGATTCGTCGAAACGAAGTCTTAAAGTTGTGCTGCTTTACACCGGAAGCAGGTATGTGTCAGTACCCATAGGGCATTCTGTACACTTACAAGAACGGTATGACAATTTGAAATTTGTTCTCCAAAAAATTAAGATGAATCTTGGACAGCAAGGCGGGTACACAAAGTTTCCTTGTTTTTTTATGTGAGTAGGCTAGCACAGACAGGGAGATCAATGGAAACAGAAAGATTGTACACAAAGAGCTTCATTGGAACCTGGAGGAAAAATGTGCTCCAAAAACCTCTCATCGATTCGACGAAAGTTCTCCTACAATAGCCACATATTAAATTAGGCTAGATGAAGCAATTTGTGAAAGCTTTAGCAAAAGATAGTAAATGTTTCCAGTACATTTGTCACAAATTTCCAGCCTTGTCAACCGCAAAACTAAAAGAAGTTGTCTTTATACATTAGAAAACTTTGCAAGGATGGACATTTTTAAAAAGAAAGCTGCTGAAAAAAAAGCCTGGGTCGCCTTTAAAGACGTAGTAACCAAGTTTCTGGGCAACAAGAAGGATCCGAATTTCAAATCTATAGTTGAGACTGTGCGACTAAAATTTAGGCATATTCACATTTGGACTACTTTCTGGGAATCTGGATGTTGTTAGTGAAGAGATGGGTGAGAGATTCCATCAGGACATCAAAGAAATGGAAATGCGTTACCAAGGAAGATGGAATAATACAATGATGGCGGACTATTGCTGGATGTTGCACCGAAATTATTCCAGAAGAGCACATGCACGGAAAAGCTTGAAATAGAGCATGGCTGGTCCTAAGAGACGTCGACACAATGACTAGTCTCTATTCTATTATATTATGTCTCTGATAAGCCGCAAAATAGTACGTTGTATACGAAACAAACCTATTTCACTCTGTCCTTAAGTCTCATATTTGTGATATTTTTGACATATACTAGATTTAGCACATTGTGATTTGCAAAAAATTCTGACGTGATGCAAAGAAACTAAAGTCATTTTCGGGTTCAGCGCACCAAGATACATTGGAACTAATCATCAAAACTTTAAAAAACAGAACCATCGCAGCCTAGTGTTATTTTTATCTTAATCTAATAAAGCTTGTAATTACTTCCTTTAGGAACTAGTTACAAGGTATCGGACAGGCTTTAAAGTAAAAGAACATTTAATAAACATAAGTACAATGGAATAAAAGAAATGTTAAATCAACATCAGTAAAGTTCAAATCATCGAAATAAAATAATAAAATGAAGAGTATTTCACAAATAATCACATAAAATATAATAAGTTTATTTCAATACGAAAACAATTCAATAAATAAAGTTTAAATAAAACTAGATGAAATTAAATCAGGAAAAAGTAAAGTTCAATTAAATCTGAATAAATTAAGTGAAAATAGTTCAGAACGAAAAAATAAAATAGACGTAAATTGTTTGAAGCTTTATAAAATAATAATAAATTATGCTTACATGTTTTCGATCACTGACAAAGAATCAATGCACTTATTTATTACTTGATCCAAAAATATTCTAAATATTGTTCGAAATAATACTGAAATATAAAATTATAAATTGAAATATAAATAAATAAACTACTTCTGACAATAACCCACTTATTGCTTGTTCAAGAAAATAATTAGCGCGTAATGGCTTTCAAAGCTGACTGTGTCTGGTCGCAGAAAACCCTCAGGTTTTATGCGATCAAACTTTAAAAGGGAATCGAAGGAGATCAGCAGTTTTCCAATAGCATCATTTGTTCAAACTTTATCTAACCAATTACAGCGAATTGGGCGTCTGCAACTGCAATATTTTGAGCAAATTCCTAGAATTCTGCTAATTCTGCATAAAGTTGGCCTTTCTAACTTTGTTCTAGATTATTAACAATTACCTATAACCAATTAGAATATTTCGGTACTGCTGATTAATAATTTCTATGCATGTCTCACAGAAATTAATACTCGGCAATGGTAATTAAGGTGTGTTGTAATTGTTGTCTTTGGTGTGTTGTCTATGTTGCAATAAGGTGTGTTGTAATTCCTTGAAAGAACAGATGTGCTACAACAATTAAAGGAACCTGAACTTGGATGATGGGAGGAGTTGATTTTTAACAAATATTTGTGTAATTTTAGTTTTCAGTAATTAAATGTCCCGATATTATAGTGGGATACGAGGTACGATCAAATATACGCGGAATTATAATTTATCTCGAATAATCTTTATTTATTCTTCAATGTTAACATTGTCCCCTTCAAAGTAATTTCCATTGGACATAATGCACTTCTTCCAGTGTTTTTTAACTGTTAGAAGCTAGTCTGAAATTCAATTTTCGATATGGCGTATAATTGTTTAGCGTTTCAGTCCTGATCTCGTAAATAGCGGCAAAACGTCGTCCTTTTATGGTCTTTTACATTTATAAATAGCATAAAAGGGCGACGTTTTACCGCTATTCCCGAGATAAAGACAGAATCGCAAAACAATTGAACGCCATATCGAAAATTAAATTTCAGGCTACCTTTGAAGTGCTGAAAAAGCGCTGGTAGAAGAGTTGAAAAAGCGCTGTAGAAGTGCCTTTTGTCCAATGGGGATTGCTGTGAAAGAGACAATAATAACATTTAGGATTACATAAAGATTATTCGGGAAAAATAATAATTCCGAGTATTATTTGATCATACCTCGTATCTTGTTATAATATTTAGACATTTAATTACTGAAAACTCAAATTACAAAAATATTTGTTAAAAATCATCTCCTCCCTTCATCCGAGTTCAGGTTCCTTTAATTGTTGTAGTAAATCTGTTCTTTCAAGAACTCAAACATTTCCGGTCTCTAGAAATGAACAGGTCAGTTCGTCAAACTCCAGTTCTGATTGCAATTCTTTCACCATTTCTCATAACATACCTTCTACGTCTTAATTGCCTATCCTTATCTGTAGATGTCACTGTCTGCTTTTGTATCACCATCGAATGACGCCACTGTTTCTTACTTAATTTTTGTGTCCTTCTGCTTTTTTTGTTGTTTTATCTTGGGGCCTTCCTGTAATGGAGGTCTAAATTGGGTACATCCTTTTTCTTTGATTTTCTAAAAGATCTATTTTGTTCCATATATCTTTGCAAATCTGTCCCGTACATTCTTTGCCATTAATGATTTGTGCCTAACAATGCACTATGTTTTGTTCAGCCATGTTCTTAATTTTAACTAAAAGTTCTTTGGACATAGATAGTTGTCTCAATTCCAAATGTGATGACTCTAAAATAATAACATTGGTCGTTATATTTAATTGAAAAGTTGGTTTATAGAGTAGCTATAATTGGGGATCACGATCATCCCTTCATGTGATCTGTTTGTTCCAATGTGGCAATCAATTCATGTTACCAAATTGAAAATTGTATGATTCCAAAAACATATCATTAACATATCAATTTTG
>WYDF02119749.1:0-10177 GCA_009867245.2 Adranes taylori
TAATTTTATCTAAAGTTATTTTAAGATTCTAATTTTAATTGTGGTACAAAGAAAAAAAAGTACCTGTACGCGAAACTATAGATCAATTTTCACCAATTCACCAAATGTATTTTTTATAAAAATAACAATAACTTGGTAACCCTAGTTTAAAAGAACAATATTATTCAAATAAATTGTCATTAAAATTTTATTTTATTTCAGAAACTTTAATAACATTTTGGTGTTCTATTTAAAATAAGTTAGTCATGTTCTGTTCCAAAACTTTTGAGTCTACCGATACACAAAAAAATTATTTTATAGTTATATTAAATTATTTTAATTATTTTATTTTATAGCTTAAATCAAATAATAAATATTTTGTTTGAAAACTATTTTTCCAATTGTAGGATTTACTACAATAAGAAAGATTGTTAGTGGTATGGGACAGCCTGTACAATAAGTATACCTTATTGGAAGCTATAAAAATAGTTTTTAAATTAATAATTGGGCATACTTGAGTTGAATTTTAATATTTGCTTCATATTTACGCTTACTATTCACAGAATTATTTTGGTTCCAAAAAGGATTAAAATATGAACATCTGGATGACTCTTGGCATGTTGCGGTTAAATCCATACGCTCGGTTTTAATACTATGCTTAAACTCCTATTAGAGGTACAGTATTTTTACGAATAATCGAATGAGCGAATATGAGAATAATACTGATATAGAGATAGTCCCATATCTCTAGCAATCTCTGATAGTCAAGTATACGCGTGTAGCAGCAAGTTCCATATCATAGCAGACAGAATAATTTGTGAAAGTTATTATATGTACGGTTAATGTGCATTATTAACAAATATATACAAAATTCCATTCCATTGATCTTCAAATTTATTATGAGATAATATTTCATAATTAATGTTTAATTTAAATATTCTTATCCTTTCGTTCGTTATTTCTCTTAGTTTTCACTTTACTATAGTGGATTTTAATTTATTTTTGTATAAATTGTAAACTAATCAGGTCATAATTACCTAAATTTAATCTCCCTGACTTACTACAAAAGTCTCTAAAGATTGCGCAGTAATCTAAATAAATTCATGTTTGTTTCGTGATATTAAATGTAGGCATTATTAGTAATTTAATATCGGCCCTAGTTACAAATCAAATATATTCTAGTGCGAGTCATTTTATATCAATTTAAAATAATTAAAGACATTTTTGAAATGTCAACATTTTTTTCTAAAAACTACCACACTCGCGGTAGAATTTCCTTTTAAAGTTATTATCCAATTGTTTATTTCTAGTTGCTTATTTCACTCAATTCATTATTCATAACAGCATGGGGGAGGGGGCATCCATTTGTTAAGTTCAGCCTTATACTAGTTACAATGCTTTCGCGAGGAAAGAAGAAACAAGAAGGGTAGCTGCCTCCCCCCTATACCAACCTCTCTCCGCCCGTTGACCCGTCCTGTGTATACCCATGCATACAAGTCAATATTTGAAATGTTCGTTACCAAAGAGGACTAATTATATCTTTAATATTTCCTAAATCCATTATTGCTCTGAAAAGTCTCAAAATTGTCAATATATGATACAATCTGTTTCCAACATTTGAAGAGGCAATTCATAAAGAAAAATGTGTAGTATATGTATATTAAATCAACTTGCATTCTTATATGCGTTTATATGATATCGCATCTTTGTTTGTATGTTTTATTAAATAGTTAAGCGTTTATAAATGAAGAAGACGAAGAAGTAAATGCGGAGTAAACGAATCAGTGCGTATTTATGTATATTAAAATGAGATGAACAATACAGTTGGTATTATCTCGACGAGTTTAAGTTCTTTAGCATGCCACACCTCGCCTACTTAACCTATCACCTCACTCACGGCTGAGTCAATTTATAAATATTAATATTTAAAGAACTCTACGTTTGCCTTTTAAAGGATTCCAATTATACAGGATGTTAGTATTTGTTTAATATGTCTGGACACAAATGTTATAGCTTAGAAATATTGTATTAATTTGATAATGTATGATTGGATATTGTATAATGTTTGTATTAATTTGATTAAATATATGGATGCAAATGGTATCTAAGGATGCAAATAGTATCTTAGCCTAGTGCTCCCATGTTTCATTCTCCACACCACACACTCTGCATCTTCTATACTCCTCATTCATCTAATACTTATTTCGTCTTTCTTCAACTGCCACACCGGAAACTAGCGATTATTTTTTCACTCATAGTCATTGCCGATCTTAAATATTCTATCATCATCCATTCCACCATCAAATACATATATTTCCTGTTATATCTAGTTTTACGTTTACCTCTCTTGCATTTGTACATCCTTGATTCTTTGTTCAACCTCAATCTCACTTTTTTTTCGGTCAGACATCCCATTATATCACTCATACAGAGACCAACCACACCTCTCGTATAACCTTCTTCTTTTCCTTACTTACTCATTCTCTTCTGTCCTCTCATATTCCATAGCTTCCACGTATACTTTTTTTACAATGCTCTGATTTACTTCTCCCATCACTTTCCTTTCATACCGTGCCAATTTCTTTACTCCATATAGCCAACCTTTTACTTCATTCAACTGTTGTAACACAATCCAACTCGGTGTCGACTTTTTCACTCCTAATATTCTCTTCATATACCTCACTACCATTCCCTCCAATTCCGTTCCAATTCCGTTCTGTTTTTCACCGCCCACATTTCCGCAAACATACAACATAATACTTCTGACTCATACTTTGAAAAGCATCAACCTGTAATACATCGAAGAGAAACACATACCTGTAAACACACTGAGAATTATAAAAACAGAGATTATGAAAACTACAAAACGTGAGATAAGAAAATAGTAATAGCACCAAGGAAGCGAAGCATATACTTTTATAGAGCAAATCTCGAAACTTTTAGATCTTGCATCAAAAATACTACACCGATACTGCATTCGGTGAATTGGTGTATGGCAATGGAATGTAATGAGGGTCAACGACAGGTGACTCCAAACTGGAGGATGGTTATGGGTGAGGAAGGGAAGTATAGGGAGATAATGGGAAATGTTTTAGAGGGGATTAGAGGAAACTAAAGGAATTTGTAGTAGTCGCTTGTTCGCTTATATGTGAGCAGGCGTTTATCTATGGGAAAAAATTTGCAAACACAAAAGTGATAATAGTATTGACTTATTTATGGAAATATTGATAGGTATAAGTAGGGAAAAGAATGATGTACGGAGGTGAAGAGGAGCGAGAAGGAGTGAAGTTAGATAAAAGAATCGTTAGACGGTGGAGTAAGTAGGGTTGAATTTTAATTTAGTTTCAATTTAAAGTTTTATGTTTAAGAATTTTATATGTATAATTTTGGTTGAATATGGAATATATTGTACGTAATATAGTATGCAGTGTATTAGGGTTTTTTATGCTAAATAAAGGTTTTATTATAACTACATCGATATAGGCTAGAAGTATGCGCTAGAAAGCATTTACGTACCCACCTTCTAGTAACTTTTAAATGAAGGCGGTAGACTTTTGTGATTATGTGCTCAATGTTTTACTAGTCAGAATGCTTTCGTGGGGAAGAGAAAAATAGGGGGGGAGGGGCGGATGAGAGGCGATCAGCCCTAGGTCAGGGATGTGTTTTTCACAATAGTTTCAAATAATACACTCAGAAGGGTTATGTAAAATAGCAACTATAAAACTGAAAACAATATTGCCACGTACGGAGAAATAATGGGTTAAATTAAATGTGATTAGTTCGAAGCAGGTTTCCCTTAGTTTCATATAATTTTTTTAATTTAAAATGCATTTAAATTATATTATATACTAATAATTCCTGCCTCTGGTTCGTCATCGCATGATTTTATGCTGTAAACTTCGGAGGCTCAGTCTCTTTATTGAAACAGTCTCTATTTAAAAATACAACTTAGTGTCGGTAATCATGACCGCGCAGTGTGATAATCAAAGACAAGATTTTATATTTAATTACTTAATTATTATTTGGTGCGGGGGGAGGGGGTGATCAAAAAGGTTAAGTGTTTTATTTTATTCATCAAATATGCATCAGAATTGTTCCATTAATTTATCTTAATATGTTATAAGTAAGCATTATGTCACTAATTATTTTTTAAATACTATCTATCTACATCCTTTGGCAAACATGTCAAACGACCATACTTCAATAATAATTATATTTAACTAAACCAAATTACTTTCTTTAATTTAACCTCCAACAGGTTCGTTTAAATTCCCCCAACAAGTAATTAAACATTTGAAAGAACCCCCTAAGTTGCATACCTCTCTAAATGGGACGGGACAACAATTTTATAAATCCACTGTTCCACTCAGTATATTCATATTCACAAACGCCTCTTTACAGTGTGAACTTGCATCGGTTAAATAAATACCAACCAAGATGACACTGTATACATCTCTTACGTGTTGCTATAACAACAATGACGGGTCTCTGATACTATAACTGCTTTTATAAGACCGTACTCATTTTAAAAATGTAATTATTGTCCGCGAACGACCAGTCTCGTCGTTGCTGTTATATTTGACTTTACCTGATGCCATGTAATACTTTAATAGACTTTCTGATTTTGTTATTGGTGCGTATATATTTACATATGTGCGTGTGTTGAATGTGATATCATATGTGACTTAAATTTAATCATTCATAACTGATGATGTATGTACGGTTGATTTTCTGAAATCCATTTACTAATGCTGGTTATGCGTTAATTAAATTTTGTATGGAGAAGAGCGTTGATAAAATCTGCTAGAGATTTATTTTTAAAAATCTCGCCGTTCGTTTCAAAAAGATCACTTATGAACTGCATAAGAACGATTCTGGTACCTCTTGATCCCATTGTCAGCTGATTCTATGAAATCCGATAAAATGTGGGTACTACTTTACGCAAATGTGTCTCTATCCTGAAAAGCTTTAGACGGCTCTTGATCCTGTCACGTTTATTTTTGTGACATAAGATTGTGTGAGCCCTAAATGGAGAAACAAATTTTACTTCCAACCGGAACAGGCTGTAGTTTAACAGGTACAGGCAACAATTATAAATTATTATTTGGTGGTTGTGGAATGTATATACACAAATATACTTTATAATTAAACAAAATTATAATTATTAGAACCCGTGCCTGAATAAAGCCAAAGAATCAACTCTACTAAAGTAAGTTACGGTCATGAATTAAACTAATTTAACTAAAACATATCAAGATCTTATACACTACATTGTTCAGAATAAAATAATTTATTATATATATTATAAGGTTTATTTGAATTATATAAATGTTAATTCTGAGGGCCCAGAATTGATCCGAAGGGGGGCATATGTAACGATAGAAATACCTAGGCAATTAAAAGAGTAAAGACTTCAATGTCAAAGCAACATTTTCGCAACATTTGCATGCAACGTATCGTTGCATTTCGTTTTCGATTGTTCGTTGAAATCTGACTTATAATAAACAAAAAAAATTTCTTAATAATTAGGTGAGTTAACAATCTTTAAACCACCTATTAACGGCATGTAACACCCAAATAACTTTAAAAGGCCAGACAGGGCAGACTCGTATTTTTAGCATTACCTGTAGCCGTATTAAGTGCTCTCATTTGACAATGCAGCAGTATTCTAGCGACATAGTTTTCCTACCAAACAGAACTAAAATAAATTATGTCCAAGTAACATTTAATTTACAAAGAAACTCTGACAGGAATTCAAATAGCATCTGTTGACCAACCACATGGTAAAATATAGTGCGGTCTTGGTTTGTTAAACTTTCATGTTTTATACGCCGCCAATTTATTTTATTATTAACTAACAAGTAAATATGAAATCTCATGATCAAGATCTACACAAAAGTTAATTGTTTTTTTAGCTTATTTTGAAATATAAAATTAGTTACATTGAAATCAATTATTTACTGAGTATGAATTCAAAAGAACAAAAGAAGTGTTTAGGTCCTTTTATTAAAATAAATAACAAAATAAATATTTACTGACATCCGTATAGCTGCCTTAGTCAGAATTTTGGAGTTTTAGAAAATCATCATAAGCGACAAATTTAACGAAATTTGAATACCCACACAACTTGTAACCACATAAATTGGCTGAAAATCTTTTTCAGATTCAGTATGTCGGTCAGAAGATAGAAAAGTTTGATCACTAACCGCAAGAACGGTGGCAACAGTCAGAAAGTAAATGAATGTGTTTGCAAACTTGTAGGACGCTATTCTTAACTAGGAATAACACAGCGGTTCCTAGAATGAGTAACACCAGATCTTCAAAGGCATTCATAAAAAAATGTTTATGCAACTAGTTCGAACTTCTATCTGCTATTCTACTGTAGTTGTATTATTTTAAATCTGTAAATCTAACTAGTGACTTTTAAAAGCACGTGATCAGACACTTATCTACCTTCAGTTGAGAGACGCCATAGACAATTCGCAAATTTTGCTACAACTACCCTGATCAAAAAGTTTCAGGAATATGTTCAGAGAATCAAACATACAAATTTATTAATCAAATCGATATTAGCCCCTTCAAAGTACTCTTCATCGACTGCATCCTCGAAACATGTTTGATATTCGGTTTTCGGTATGGCCATTAGAGCCATCTACGATTAATCCAACATCTCGTCGAGGCTACTAGAAAGCGTTTCCCGGAGCGCTTTCTTCGAGTTGACCGAAAAGGAAAAAGTAGCAAGGAACCAAAATCAGACAAATTCGGTAGCTATTGTATGGTACGAGTATTCGTTTAGTTCTGGGCCAAAAAATTGCGGATAACGAGGGAATTGTGTGACGGTGCATTATCGTGGTGTAAAATCTAAGAGTTGTTAGCCCACAAATTCGGTATTTTTTTGGAGAATTGCTTCACGTAAATGTCGCATAACTCCCAAATAATAATCCTTGTTTACTTCTCATTATAATGCTCCTCATAAATTACAACACTGTTGTAATCTATGAACCCTGTGAGGATTGTGTGGTTTTTCGATTGGAAACCACGTGGTTTTTCGAGCTTCGGTCATTTGGTATATGCTCTTCGCTCGCTTGATGTCTGGATTGCATATCATATTAATAAACTCACGTCTTGTCTCCAGTAATGATGCGTTTGATAACTTTTGGGTCAGATTGAGCCATCATAATCATGTCTTTCGCGACGTTAACGCGGTCCATTTCTTGCATGAAATTAAGGTCTTCTGCATGAAGTTCAGGAAAAATCCGCTTTGCAGCGACACGTCTGAAGCCCAAAGATAAACCAGTCAAGTCCTGTACCAACTCTCTAATAGTCAATTGTAGTTTTCGGCTAGCATTTCTTCCATCATCTCGATGTTTTCGTCAATTTTCGATGTTGACGACCTGCCACTGCGCTCGTAATCCTCGATGGACTCACGGCCACTTCTGAAGCGTTTGTGACACACATAAGCGTTTGTTTTCGATAGAGTTTTGTTGACAAAACACTTCTCCAACATTTTCAAGATATTCGCACCGTTGAATTGTTTCTAAATCAAAATTTAATTTAAAACTTGTTTCTAATTCAGAATTGGTTTCTGAACAAACTCCTTGTAGCAAAGTCGATTCCATTTTCAAAATCGAAAAAGATCGAAAACACTCAGATGCACTCAAGACGGCCTTTACATGTGCCAAGCTATGACGCTTAAATTTGGTTTGAATGTCAATGACTGTTGTGATAATCAAAGACAAAAATAAGAACTCAAATCGGGTGAGTGAATACACCACACTGTGTCGTAACTAAAACTTTTTGAACAAAGTGATACAGTACAAGGACCACAATAGTACTTTTAAAAAGACATCCGAATAGATTAATTTCCAACTATGGAGGATTTAAATACCACTACCGTTGACAGCTTTCTTTTAGACAAGCGTTTTGAGAAAACTTTCTTTAAACCTAAGAGGAAATGTTTATTTTAATAAATTCCATTAACACTCCATCAGTTCAAAGATAATTGACGGAAAATGACGAGAATAGTTCAGGAAACACTTAGCAAGGAGACAAATGTTCTGTATACGGATACATAAAGCCAAAATATTTAGTGCAAGGCTTAAATATTTTGTTGAGTGTTGTCGTTGTTTAATGTGGTACATCGAAAACAAAAGAGCATCGTGAAATTTGTTATTGTCGCGGATATTGTCACTGTAGGTTATGGACCTTAATCGATTTGCTGGCAACAGAGTTTGCAACAACAAACCAGTTTATGTTGATGTATTAGAAACAACTGTATGAGAAGAAGTTAACTATCTTATAAAAATTCGAATTGGATATTAGAGGAATATCAGGATAGAATTTTAAAACCTAAGGGGTTATTACATATTCAAGACTATCATTTTCTAAAAAAGTGGGAACATAAGCTAAAACGAGGAATTTCTTGTCTCGTTAACAGCTATACTCAAGAATATGTAAGTGTTATAACAGAAAAATATATAATAAAACTTAAGAAGTATGCGATCGGGTAAGTGGAGTGAGGAACAATAGATAGGAGGTCGTGGAAACGATAATACCCATTTTACTTCCAAGTCAAGTATAACAAAATTATCCTTACAAGAAATATATTCCTCGCTCTGTACGTAAAGAGTACGTAAAGTATGAATATTTATGATAAATTATTAAACGTCGCATTTGTTGTTTAAAAAGGTTACTAATTTATAGAACATTGTGTAGATCCTCCAAAAGCCTCCATATGATTAGCTAAAATTTTATAATACCTTTTAGAGTACTCGAAGTTTTTTTCCTTCAAGTATCAAAGATATCTCTGTCAAACACTGTGCATATCTCCGAAATTTTTGGCTCGAACAATAAATTTTGAAACATGAGGATGGTTTGACGGATGGAAGTAAGAAAAAGCACGATTTTTGTTTTTTTACCATTTATTTTTTAAGGCAATACAGGCAATACAGTTTTAAGGCAATACAGTTTTCATGACGACCTTCCAACTTCTTTGTCCCTTCCGAAAAGTAATTTTGCTAAAGCTCTTCATTATAGTGGAAGGTGCAATCATCATTTCATCGCTTGTTGCAAAACGGCGGCCTCTGAGCCATTTTTTAGATTTGGGAACAATAAGAAGTCATACACAGCTAGATTTGGTGAATACGGTGGGTGGTCGATCAATTTGTAGCCTAAATTGTTCAATTTTGCCTCCACGATGCCCGCTCGGTGCGTTGTCATGATTGAACAAAACTTTCTTGGGATCCAAACCTGGGCGTATTTTCTTCAATTTTGCGTCGAAGCGGCTTAATAATGCTGCGTAGTAATCGCAAGTTAAGGTTTTAGCCTTTGCCAAATTATCAATAAGAATAAGACCTTTCATATCCCAAAAACCAATCGCCATCACCTTACCGGCCTCACCGTTTTTCTCCACCGCCTGGACACACGTTTCATCAGCAATGACGCATCGATAAAAGAAATCCTTCGCATCAAATTTTATCTTTGCCAAAACCTGCTCCAAATGCGTCACACGTGTGCGTTTTTGGTCGATAGTGAGTAATCGCGGCACATATCGCGCATATAGATTTTTCATATCCAAATGTTTGTGTATTGTAAAAATTCTTTATAATTACAATACACGCCATCTACTATAAATAATCTCCAGTTGACAAGATATTAGAAGTTAACTACAAGAAAGGCAAAATGAAGACATCATCTGAAAACTACGAAAGGTGATCAGCTTAAAGAAATATCGTCGTTTTAATCAAACCATCGCAGAGATTAACGCTGAAAACAACAAAAATCAAATAGCAGGCGAATGAAGTCAAACAATCACTGGTAGAAAACAAAATTAAATTAAACAATCACTTAACACGTAACAAACTCTTTTATATCAAATACAAAATTATATATATAATGTTGTGTCAAAATGCAATATTCTTGGTAAAAATCAAATAGGTATTACAAACTTCTAACAAATATCAAAATACAATGTTAAAAATGAATTATACTGACAATTCATCAGGCAAAATAAAATGTCGTTTCAACAAACAAATAATAAAATTATTCTTCTTATACAAAAAGTCACTCATTATATTTAGCTGTCAGACATCTGATTATTTTATAACTACATATAAAGTTTACAATAATAGTTATCAACAGAAACTTAATTACCTTCATTCAAAATCAATAATATGAATTGTATAAACAAAAGCTATAT